>JAUMHA010001794.1:0-21455 GCA_032359765.1 Saxidomus gigantea
TATCGTCCACTGCAAATATACAGGAACAGTTGAAGATTTTTTTCAAAACGAGCTCATAGGACCTCTTTCCATTTAGAAAGAGCAATTATCATCTCTCTTGATATCAATGTAGGTTTAGATAGTGAGTGTATTAATGTATTCTGCTATGCAATATTCCAAAAGTTCAAATCACACATGATGGTGCATGTGTTTATTTGCCGTATCCGATTGGTAAATACCTTCACGACAGTATTCTCTTTTAAACTGTTTCGTTATTCAGTCCATATGAATTAATTTTACAAATAATGCTATAACTAGGATCCGGACGCATTTCTTCATTGTAATATGTTAGTCGTTATGAGAATGACTTAAAAATTGCTAGTTGTACAGCAAAATCGTTCGTGTTCATGCGAAATCGACCGTCTTGATCACGTGATCGCTTCATTGATAAATGTTGAGACTCCCGATTTAAAAATAGACTGCATATTCAACCGCTCCATTTATAACTTAATTTCCAAGGAACGATGTTTTGCCGCCTCCATTGACAACTTTCCTAGGAACGATGTTTAGGTGAAGTGTTAGGGATTTCTGGCTGATCTGACACCCTTGTAAATGACGCCAGAACAAACCGCTTTATAAATGAATGTGTAAATTCATACGCTACTACATATTGTTTTTAGGACACTTATGCAATGACTGGCTGCATGTGCGGATCTCGGGTAATTGTTTTTTTTTGTGGTAACTCGACCCAACGCCTTTTATCTTTTTTAAAGATAGTTCTTGTTTCTTGTATCGTGGTAGTTTTGGTAACAGAAATAGTAGAACAGTCCATAGAAATATACATATGTTTTTTCATATACTAATTTATTTTAGCTCGATTTTGAAGAAAGCTTGAAGCTTATCGAGTCCCTCTCGAGGTCGCTTTCTGGAAAAACCAGCACTGATGTCATATGAGGAGGTACGGTCGTGACCCAAGTGGGGCTCGAACCGCAAGATCCAGGATGAATATACAGTTACTGTCTATATACCAACATGGGTCCTTTAAAAGAACTGAGAAAATATGCAGACTAGGTTTATGCAACATTAACCATTTAAGATTTGAATTGTTCAGTCGGACAAAACAGTGATTACTCTGTTACCAACTGGTGTGGTACTAATGACCACAGCATGTACACAAGGCGTAAAAATTGCACTACTGTACCTCAGTGACTGTGCATGTTTTATTTTCTGACTTTCTATTTACAAATTTAAAGCCTACGCATTGATCAATTTCAGCGACACAGTCATTGATTATCCTCTCCATTGTAGACCATGTCTACCATCCCTTGTCTCTCCCCTCTGCATGTTTTGCTGCTTTAAGTATTTTAATGGTGATGGATTAAATGACCACCACCAAATATCTTTGTATTTGAGTGTTTAAATTTAATTTAGTTAGTCACGAAGCTATATAACACAAAAGAGAGGAACATTTACGAAATAACGCAAGATTTGACTGAAAGAGGACATATTATTCACCGATTTATCAAATGGGAAAAGTATCTAACAGTACGATCTATTTCATTTAAATTCGCTACATTTTTTGTGAAATTGAAATCTCGTTAGTAATAAAATACAACGTTCCACCAGCCACAAACTAAAATCATTTAAAATTTACAATTATGATAATACTATCTGCGCGATAAAATCATAATAGTCATTCACCACTTCTGAGGGTAACTTGAATAACGGATAACATATATTTAATTTACATGCATTCTTGCATCGTATATCCTCCCCCTGTAATTAAAGTGCCATAAACATTGAACATGCACCGACCGATTTTCGACGTGCATGACAATGCACGTGCAGACTCTCTGTATGACTGGTCTGGGAATGTTTGACGGAAACTGAAAATCAGTGGTAGTAATATGTGGTCCTAAACTCCTAAATGTCATTTTATGTCCTGTTTGAGACGTATCAGTCTCCGCTAATCTCATAACAGTGAAAACAAAACTGATTACGAAAGAATTCACAAAATACTTCAGTCCAAGAGTCATCATAGTATGATTCATTTAACTATTGATAAAACATCGGAGCATATATAAAGCATGTAGTCTATACAATAAAAGTTAACGAGCGGTATACTAACTTGAACGACAAAGTTCACTGAAGAATTTCAGACTACATAAATTTAGTTTTATATAAGGAACTTGATATATATGATATGAAAAGATGAAGGGACTCATGTTCGTTTTCTTCGCCGTAATGATCAAGGTAATATATGCTTCATTTTGAATTAACCACTGAGAACTTACGACCGAAAGTTTCTTTAATAAAATTACGCTTGTGATTGGTTTGATTAAAAATAACGATTTTTCAAATACCTATAAACAAACCTTAATGATGCAGCAAATAGTTAAGGTTAACCGTGAATTCAGTTCTGGTAGTTGTTTTTTTTTTTCAAGGTTTTTATAAGTAGTGTGACCGTGTCAGTTAATACAATATTTGATCAGTAACACTCGTATACAAACATACATTGTAAAATGCTTTCACGTGTATTTTTCTGTAGTCTTTCTTTTCTTGTATTGCAGCCAGTATACATGGATATTTCAAAGAAAGGTATGTGACTAAAATTCTTGTTTCATGACTTAAACCAGTGTAAGATTCACGTGAACCCGGACTATCAGTCTTATAAGATAAATAAGCCGTGATGTTGTTACATCACAAATAAACATTAGTACATTTTATGAATTCAAGTCACGTTATAGATAATTGCCTATCCTAGATTTGGAATACTCAACAAAAGCTTAAGAATTACCACGATGTATTTGTTATCTTTCGAACAATTCATTCGGCGTAACAAATTGTTAATTTCACACTTAACAAAAGTATTCTATTATGAAAGGACTAGTCCGATTTTTAAAATAAGTCTTCTTTCTTTGGGTTACATTTTACAAAAGTCGATTTGACACAAAATATGACCACTAGATGAGGATTCTAAATAGTAAACAGAGACATAGGCGTGAGAGGTATGCAGTTTCGTTTAATCCTGAAATCAGCTCGCTCGCATGTTTAGCAAATAAAAACCGGATGCCATAAATCAAATAAGAAAAAAAAATTGATTCGAGGCATCAACTTAAAGGCGCCGCAAATAATTCATTTTTTGTTTTTTTGGTATCGCCGGTGATGTATCGGAGTAAGGCATTTAGGTCACCCTCTATGACCTTCTATCACATGAGAAAGGCAGGATGCAACGGTTAAATTACTTATCCGCCGTAATTACCTTATACACATGTTCCCCAGTTCTTTGCAACATTGTAGATTATTTTGAATAAAATGTTTCTGATTGACATTTAAATGTGAACAATTTTCTGGTGTTTTGGGGTAGGCTAGGGGGTGTCTTTGGGTAAATAGTCTGCACGGAAGAATCATTTTTGAAGTCAATACGATTTCTTTTTTATTTGTGTAATTTTACACTGTTAAAAACAAATGTTGTTATGTTCGGTATTTTTTGTGATAAAATCATTTTTGGAAACAAAACTTTTTAAATAAAGAAATGTTTCAGCATATTACATTTTAATGACCGCTCCTACAAGGGACTTTTCCATTGAAGGCCCAACCTTTAAGGGCGGCACCAACAAGCATGAATATTTTAATTCTGAAAAAAAGCATGACAATGCAAATGGTACATGATACAACAGCTGCAAGTAAATAGACTTCATTATTTTCATCAACTATCTATTTAGTATTTTACCTGAATGCATGATTTAATTAAGAATAAGAAATAATTTTGACAAAGAGTATTGTGTGCAGAAAGTAAAAGTTGCATGTATAAAATTGAAGTATTATTGAAAGTATATAAATATAACATAACTTTAAGTAGGACAGAAATATTGTCAACCTAAGAACACTGTCACACGAGGCGAAGCCAATTGTGACAGTTTTTTTCTTAAGGTTGATAATTACTGTGTCACAAAAATTTATGTGATAGTTTATTTTGTCGAAAAACGATTCTGCGTAACCTGGATGTCTGCAAATAAATAGTATTTTTTTCTATAGAAAATGTTACTGAGTATAGTAAGGTGCGGTACCGGTCACGTGGTAGTTTTACATTGACAATAAAATTGAGGTATAATAATTTAATTTACTACAAATTGGAAAAGAAATTGGCAATTTTCACAAGCTCTCGTGAATCAAGCAGATAATAGGCTTTTCACACAAACTGCCTGCCAATCTATTTCTTTTTATAGTAAAAAAGTAGCTAGTTTTGAGAAAAGCTAGCTCTATAATCATCTAAAAGTTCATGTAAATAAGAAATGGCATACCACTACGTGGTTTGAAGATGCGTGAAATTCAAATTTCACCATGTTCCTCTTGCTTACTTATCTTTAATTGTTTTTATTTGTAGACCGGTCATGTAACAACAAAGTTGCAGACATTATTTTCCTATTAGACACCTCTGCAAGCATCTGGGAAGAGGACTTTGGCAAACAATTATTATTTGTACAGCATATCGTGAACTCTCTACCGGTTGGAGAACATGGCGTACACGTTGCTGTTTCATCATTTGGTTCCGATGTATCCACGCATGTCTATCTGGACAGTTACTTTGACAAGAACAATTTGTTTGACGCCATTGCCAATATTCCGTATCGCGGAGGCGGAACAAACACAGGAAGTGCTATTAAACATGCGCGAAAACATATATTCAGTGAAAAATATGGCGGCAGGGATGACGTAGAACAAGTCTTGATTGTAATTACCGACGGATATTCGAAAGATGCTACAGAGACAGCACAGGAAGCTTCTATGTGTCGTAGTCAAGGTATGAAATTGATTTCTGTAGGCGTTGGACACGGTGTTGACGAGTACGAACTCAAACATATAGCTAGCACACACAATGGAGAGAAAATGGTGTTCAGAGTTGACAACTTTGATTCGTTATACAGTATTGAAGATGTTATAACCACTACAACATGTGATGGTAAGTCGGTTTAACTTAGTGCTATTAAAGAACAAGTATGTCACTATATTGTGTAATTGGCATTTTCAGTTTTATACACCTCATTTACATGTTTTTACGTTCAATATTTGTTTACGAGGACGAGCGTCTTTAAAACATATTACACCCTTAATATACACTACGTGACTTCAAGTTCAAGTTCATGGTAACGCCAGCATTCTTAATGAAGGCATATTTTGGTCGGTGGCTTAGTCAATTATTTAAAACACATGTTACATTGTACTTTCTTTTACTCTTTCAGTGATTCAAACGAAAGACTCCATTATGGCAGATGCCGCTGCTCAAGGCAAACCTACCGAATCCCAAGTTCGAAAATGTACGTATAGACGCTGCAAAGCAATTTTTAAGTTACAAGCCTAAATCGTAAAACTAGAATAAGATTAAAGCGAAGGCAACATATTATCTATAATACTATTAAAGGTATCGCATATTGGTCGAGGGCCTTGTTTTTAGTGTAGAAATCTGTAAGCAAAATATTTAAGTATCTTTGTTAAAAATGTTGAGACGTTGATTGTTTAATATCTCTTAGTATCAAGTTATCTCACTATCTTCAGACTGTGGCGGAAAACCAGCAGAGGTATATTTCGTTGTTGATTCTTCAAGCAGCGTTCGGTCTGATGATTATAAAAAAATGCTGGGCTTCATCACAGACGTTATTAACCTTTATGACATTGGTCCACAGAAGACACGAGTGGGTGTCGTCGCTTTCAGTGATGGAATACATCCTATAATTAGGCTCGACAATAAATTTGAAGAAGATGAGTTTAAAGAACGTGTAAAGAACATCAAACATTATAAAGGTGGCACGCGAACCGGAAGTGCATTACAATATTTACGTCAGCATGGGTTTAAACGAGGTTATGCACGGGAGAATGTCGCACACGTGGTAATTCTTCTTACAGATGGATTTTCTGCGGACGCCAAACTCACTTTAAATGAATCAACACTTCTGAAACAGATGGGTACATATTTGTTTGCTGTTGGCATTGGTGACCAGGTTGATGTATACGAACTGCAAACAGTATCCAGCCAGCCGTATGATAACTATTTCTTCTTGATGGAAGACTTTCATGTGCTGTCAGCCATCAAGAACGTGCTTGCAATCAAAACATGCCTAGGTAAGAAAGAAAACTCTACTAAGGTTTACTTTCACGAGTGCTGTATTTGTTATCTACCCAGAGAATGTTAGTGTTTTCAAGGTATATATCACATCGAGCTCCGTTTACTTGTAATAATACAAATTAACATATCAGACAAACTATATGACATGTTTTGGCTCTTGTTCTCATGATTGTTTGTTTATATTCAGGTACCACTCAGATTTTCTCAGACAATGGTAAAAATGAAGGACCAAAACTTCAAGCTGATGCAGGTACTTAACTGTCTGTTTTTTCTAGATATTTTTTCTGAACCATTCTTTCATATTTTCAAACTTCTTTCATAGAATTCTAGATGATATATATACTTAAAAAGAAACTAAAGTAAAGTTTGCATAATTATGGTTTTAAAATCAGCAACATCTGTCCCAAGTAAACAGTCATATTGGGATGCTCCATGCTCGTATAATGTAACTTGTCATAGACTTAGCCCTGGTGATAAATGTTATTTTAGTGTCAACCATATTCAACTGAACGATCATTTCTGACTCATGAGACCATCATCCTAGTTTCTATATGAAAGTTCCAATGTACTTAACAAGATACGGAGTGGATTATTATTCTTTTAATTACTTTTCAGGTTACAAAGTTTGTGCACCGGACGGTCCAGTCGATGTTTTATATGTATATGATAGCAAGTTCATTGGAAAGGAAAATTCAGATGTCATAGAGAATTTTATTTCGGACGTAATAATCTCAACCGCGGACAGTAACATTCACTCCGGACTTTTGTCAAGCGCTTGTGAAAGAACGACAGGAGTTCCACTGACAGACTACAAGGACCGGAGTGAAATTAAGTACCTCTTAGAACATTCACAAGCTGAGGGTATAGCAGCCCTCCTTAAACACGTACGTACAAAAGGGTTTACTGAACAAAATGGTGGCCGGCATGGGGCAAAGAAGAAAGTTGTGTTGTTTATTGCCGGAGAGATAAAAGACATAAATTTGAAAATGCAACTTGCTGTTAAAAGACTTCAGTTTCGATCTGATATAGATCTCATTATTGTGTTCGTTGGTAAAAACCCGGGTACAATTGTCAACTCACTCGTTAACAAGCCAGTTATGGAAACTCTGTTACAAACGGATTCAATGCTAACAATGCATGCTGTGAAACGCGCACTTCGGGAAAAGCTGTGCCATAAGTAATTTATCGGAGTAAAAATTGTGTACCCCATTCTCGTTGCAGGTGCCAAGAATACGCTTTCTGCGAGTTAATGACTGAAATATATCAATAATTCAGTTAATTTATTTGAAACTGGCCTAGTATTTTTCCGTCCATATTTATTATATCCTTCACAGTATTATGCAATTATAGTTGAAATTTATTCTTTGTACGATTTAAAAATGTGCTTGTACCCGATTGTCAGTATGGGACACCAATGAAATATTTTGAATAAAACATTTGAAAAACACCTTTATGCGTTGATTATGTTGGTACTCCCGTAACACTATATTGAAATTCAGTGTTTCATTATAGAATATATCTTACTTACTTCTGTGTGCTCATTGAGATGCCCCGATAAAATTTAAAAAACACCTGGTGAAATCTGTCATGAAGCCGTAAATTTGAAAATACATTGAAAGCCACGTGATCACTTTGAAGATAACAATTAAATGTAGCTCCGATATTACAAAAAAATGTATTCCCGGCAAAATATTGAGCGATAGTTGTATAAGAAACTTTCATTACGTGGCTTTTAAAATCAAAACTACATGTTATACATTTTTCAATGACATTATAAAAGATAAGAACCGATATCTGGGAACACCAAACTCCGAGTCAAAACGGCATAAATACGGAAGAAAGGGATGCGTCAATATTGTGTTAGAGTAATTGTCATAATTAGTAGAATAAAGGTGATCATTGGGCGATAAGTATAAAGCTTTTGGAGGAAATTAAATTATCAATTAATTAAGCTATCAAGCTATTGAAATAATGAGAGTTCCTTTCAATTTTTCGGTCAAAGGTAAAAAAACAATGTACTAGTGTATAGCTTGACACTTGTTGCAGATATGACCGACCTACACAATATATTCTTTACAATTCACGCCCACACGATGTCGAAATTTACATCCCACCGACTTTACAAAAAGTAGCTACGCGTACAAATTTTATTCTATTTCACCCATTTTCAACCGTACTTGATAACCGCACTGAAAGATAATGAACTTGAATGACGCTTCAGTAGGTAGTTTATGACTTTTGAAGCAAATTGCAATTTAGGACTTTGGGATGGAAACTTATTTGAACCTAATGAGGCCTCCTATCAGTGTATCAGCCGATACTTACATGATACATGATAACGGTACTTTTTCTTTTGACCCAGAATTCGATTTCAGCACATTAAAATCCATACCCTTAGATACAAGCCGTTTAACGCCGTCTGACCCGATAAAAATGCGCACTAAGGATTTCACACACCAGACGATACTTAAGGATTCGATGATACATAAGCAAACAAATAAATTACCTCCAAAAATTAATTGAAATAACGTAAATCAGCACTTCAGCCGATGCATAGTAACCACGAAAACAAATCTAGAACGCCTTGTCTTTGAAAAAAGATATTGCGACACAAAAATTGTAAAAGTGCTTGCAGGGCCCAACCTCTTGCATTTACGCGTGTCGGTACTCTGTGTTTTTCATCTGCAATTGTCTTGTTCGACGGACCTGTACTTTTCGGAAATTTTACGGTAAGTTTTTTTAGAGAACATTATATATATTTACGTAAAAAATTAAGCTAAAAAGAAACACCAAACCAAAATTAATATGTAAGAATCAAAAAGATAAATCGGTCTTTTCGGATTTCATCGCATTATGCAACACATTTGAACTGTAAAATATATATCTAAAGTTAGGCAGAATTTGATTTAATTATTATTGAAACGCATCAAAGTTGCTAATTACTTCTCTAGCGCATCTAAAAAAGAAACAAAAAAAACACCAAAATACACTCCGTGAGGAAATGACTACTAGCAACTAGATTTATTGGTTCTTTTTAATTCTCATATACAAGAATCTATCAATGAACGGCTTTGCATCTATATTTAATCGTCTTCCGTCATGACATCAACCTTTCAGACAAAACGGAAAACTCAGATTTTTAATACATCCGTAAAATCGTATTTAATTTGAAATGTCAAGCCTGGGATAAAAAACATTTTTTCACTTTGAAGATTACAACCTTCTTTGCAGTATTCTATTCAGACAAATCAGCATATAGCAAAATCCTTTATGGTGCGTCCGGCCAGTTCGTTCAGAACGTCTTTCTAAAGGTGCGATGAACGAAGCTGGGACCCAAACACAAAACATTATTTCAACTACGACGCATTGTTTTTTCCCTAGCTAAGTTTCCTATAATTTATAAGAGAACGTGCTGTTTTGTTTCAAACAGCTGAGTACTGTAATTATATCATCTAATACACATTTCAGGGTTCGTGCACATACGATGCAAGTGTTGATACAGGCCGCAGCGCTGGTGTTGGCAGCCAGTGCATTTGTCATTGGTATGTATATAATTTTTTAGTCGGGTAATATCATTGTGTTTACACTACTTATATCAGTAGTATAAATTGAAGAGACGTATACCAGCTGTTTCCTTTTCCATGTATCTAGTTTTACTCTACTATACATATGATCAAAACCATTTAAAGGTATCTTATATGCCCATCGGCCCTCGTGGTTTATAGAAGTTGCATGTAAGATATCAAAAGTCGCAATGATTAATACTTATTTTATCCTGGTTATAATATAAACCAGGCTTATCTTACCGTAAAATGTTATTACAATGTAATAATATTTGGAGAAGCCATTTCCTTACATTTTCCTTTTTCTTTTGCAAATGCATTTTTTCCCCTATGTAAATTCACCCGAGGTGAAAATAATACATTCAGTTCTTCAAAAAGCTAAATAAAAATATTGTGTTGATGTTTGTCGAACCACTTGTAAATAGCCTGAATAGTTTTCATTTTTACGTTGATATACGGTCCTGTTGATATCCGTTTTAGTTTATTCATACCTTTGCATGCTTTGAATCATTGCATGTGAAGCACATGGCTTTGGGTGTACTTCACCTATAACTTGTTTTAGGCCAAGAATGTCAACCGGACGACCCTGTTTGTAGACAGATAGGACAGCCAGTATGTGAGCCGCCTTTGGATACTTTCGGCAAAGCACAATGCGGAATATTTTGTGAATATTGTTTTTACAACGAAACTGCTACAACAACAACCGCAAACACACAAGAACCAAACACGTCACCATCAACACCGACATCCGGTATATGAGTTGCTTCTTAAAACTTTTTAAACTAAATATTTGCATCAAAATTAAATAATAATTTGTCATTTTCGACAGATATCGATCCAGATACGTTTAGTCCGTAAAACACTCACTCACTTATTAAGGTTTACTTCACCTCAAGTTATTTTATTATCTATTTAGATCTATGTATATCGTTACATTCATTTTTCTCTGTCTTAAAGGTTCAACAGAAATTTGCGGTGAAGACGATCCCATATGTCGGGAAGTGGGTTCTGCAATTTGCGGGCCTGAGTATTACGATTTTGCCAAGCGAAAGTGTGGCGTGTATTGTGAATACTGTTTTGATACTGGGGCCGAAAATACCACAACACAACCTTTATCTACAACCATAGATACATTTTCGCCAACGATTACAGAACTAACAACAACAACCACCAAACCTTCAACGACAACTGCAGCCGAAACACCGTCAACTGAAACCACTCCTAAACGAACATCCAAATTAACGACGATGTTACTACCCTCCACGTCTGCTCCGCTGTCAACAGAACCATCAAAACCAAAGCCGTCCACGATCCCGACAACTGTTGAGACTACCACGAAAGCAACAACTATTCAGATTACCACAGATATGCCCACTATGACGCCAACGACAACCCTGAATCCAACGCCAGGTGAATGTATTTTGTTTTTCTATTTTGAGGAATTTTCTCGGCAACGGGTTTCATATAGTACGATATGACATCAACCAAAACAACTAATTGTTTTGAATGCAATGATACACTAATTAACTTCTCAGATTGTTTTATCTCAACATATATTTCAGGACACTGGTTATTTAACGACTGTAACGATACTGCAGAGGTTGTATTTGTTTTGGACTCGTCGAGTAGTGTGGGTGAAGAAAACTTCAAAAAGATGCTTGAATTCACACAAAATATGACAGAGAGGTTAAAGGCCGAATACCAACGTTTAAATCTCTCAGTTATTACATTCAACAATGAGGCAAAGGTTATGTATCCCTCACACATTTTTTAAAACAAATCCCATGTCAATACAATTTGAGGCAAGAAATGGTAAGCTTCACTAACAAACTCTTGATCTTCTTAGCCTTCCAGTAATGTATTGATAGCTTCTTGTTACGTAAACCAGTTATAGTTACGACAACACTCGACCGGTCATACACCTAGACCGGTAATACACCTAGATCGGTCATACACCTAGACAAGAACAGAACAGTATATCAGATGATTTGCCTAAAATAGGGTCAAATATCATTACAATAAAATTCTTAGATATTTTCATTGTATCTTGTATCGCTTGTATGTAAAACACCTAAATTCAGAAAATTAATAAGTCGAAGAATTCCTTGACACGCGTAAGCAATTATTAGGGTCTACATCAATTCTATGACATGTAATTGTTAACAACAATCGGTGTCTCGGTACATTTCGTGTATATACACTTTTTACATGTTTTCTCCTTTCTAATCTACCAAGAAATATAGCTTATTTTGCGATTTTGTGAGATTTTGCAATAAATAGTATAAAAAGTATTAGCAAATACAATTTCAGAATGCTTTTGACATACTAATTTAGTTACCTTTAATACTAAAACACCTACTTTATTTGTTGGTTTCATAGGTTTCCGTACGTTTTAATGAATCCACGGACTTGGCTTCCGTGCTTACAGCGGAGGGCAATATTCCTTACTCTCACGGAGGTACTCAGACGCATAAAGCTATTGAGCTTATGTTCAAGTCATTCAGCCATAACGTGAAGAATCCTAAAATTTCAATTGTGATTACCGATGGTGCATCTTTTGAACCAGACCAAACACGGAAAGCTGCAAAAGATGCCAAGGATAACGGTGTAGCCATTTTTGTTATCGGCGTTGGTGATGACGTCAACACTCACGAGACCAAGGACATCAGCAGTGATCCGGATTCCCGATTTCTATACCAACTCAACAACTTTAGTGGGCTTTCAACAATAGTTCAACTCTTTCATTCACGAGACTGCAGAGGTATATTTTCACTTTTAGCGCTGTATAGAAAGTGTGGTAAATTGCACTTGTAACGTCGTTGTTAAGATTCATTTACAAAATATACTTCATATCTACAACATATTAATTAAACGACTCGTTTAGGCTCCGGGAAAACGTCACTGTTTATAAATCACATAACTTTCTGAGACTGTTGTTTTGCCAAAAGTAATCTGAGCGAGTGTGTTCATAAAAACAGCGTTATATTTAACTTCTATGTAAATGTCTAATTGTAGTAAGTACAACCTTACCAACGACGGTATCTACCGAAAAGACTACAACTACCGAGCCTCCCACCACAATAACTGTAGAACCGATTACAATACAGACAGTTACTGAAGAGCCAAAGACTGTTCAGACTGTTACAGAAGTACCCCAGACCGTACCAGTTGCTACCGACATCCTACCAACGGAATCACCCGAGACACCTCCGAAGCCTGTCTCAGGGAAGTTACCAACACTTATACCAGGAAAGGATAACAGTTCTCAAACACCTTCCGCTATTCCGCCTTTCCAGACACCATCCATTGTATCACCAGTCACTGGACAGAGTCCAAGTCTTAAGCCGATTGAAACTGGGCCAACACAAGGTACTGTAAGTGGACAGACCGCAGTTGTCGTGCCTGTAGAAACTAAATCAACCGAAACACCTATCACTGTAACACCTGTTATAGTACCTGTGGATACCAAACAAACAGATAGTCCTATTTCTGTCACTGATATCCCAATAACGGTCAAAGTACAGAGCACCCTAGCGACAGAATTGCCAATAACTGCTACTGAACCACCAAAATCACCAGTGACTGAAACAGTCAGTACATCAAAACAAGTTGAAATAACGAAACCAGCAACTCAAAGTTTAACCACAATTACCTCTCCCCAAGAGACACAAATGTCAACGAAACAACAAACAACCCAACAACCACAGTCAACAAACACCACGGAAAAGCAAACGACCCAACAACAACAGCAAACAACAACAACAACAACAGAAAAGCAAACGACTCAACAACCACAGCCAACAACAAATATAATAAAGCAGACGACTTTACAGCCAAATCCGACAACAACCGCGGAAAAGCAGACCACTCAACAACCGCAGCCGACAACAACCACCAAAATACAGACGTCCCAACAACCACAGTCAACAACAACCACGGTACAGCAGACGACTCCACAACCACAGTCAACAACAACCACGGAAATGCAAACAACCCCACAACCACAACCAACAACAACCACGAAAGAGGAAACGACCCCGCAAAAACAACCAACAAGAACCACGGAAAAGCAAATTACACCAAAACCACAGCCAACAACAACCACGGAAAAGCAAACGGCTACACAACCTCAGCCAACAACAACTATGGAAAAGCAAACGACTCCACAACCACAGCGAACAACAACCAAGGGTAATCAGACGACTACACGACCACAGCCAACAACAACCACAGAAAAGCAAACGACACCCAAACCAGAGCCGACAACAACCACGGTGAAACAAACGACTCCACAAGCGCAGCCAACAACAACCAAGGAAATGAAATCGACCCCACAATCTCAGCCAACAACCACCGCGGAAAAGCAAACGACCCAACAACCTCAGCCAACAACAACCACGGAAAAGCAAATGTCAGCAAAACCACAGTTGACAAACACCACAGTAAAACAAACGACTCCACAAGCGCAGCCAACAACAACCAAGGAAATTAGATCGACACAACAACCACAGCCAACAACAACCACGGAAATGAAATCGACCCCACAACTGATTCAAACAACAACCACGGAAATGCGATCGACACCAAAACCAATGACAGCAACCACGGTAAAACAAACGACTCCAGAACCTCAGCCGACAACAACTACGGTAAATCAGACGACTCCACAACCACAGCCAGCAACAACCACGGAAACGCAAACGACCCCACAACCACAACCAACAACAACCACAAAAATGCAGACGACCGCACAACCACAGCCAACAACAACCACGGAAATGAAATCGACTCCACAACCACAGCCAACAACAACCACGGAAAAGCAAACGACCCCACAACCACAGCCAACAACAACCACGGAAAAGCAGACGACTCCGCAACCACAGCCAACAACAACCATGGAAAAGCAAACGACCACACAACCACAGCCAACAACAACCAAAGTAAAGCAGACGACTCCACAACCACAGTCAACAACAACCATGAAAAAGCAAACAACCCCACAACCACAGCCAACAACAACCACGGAAAAGCAAACGACCCCACAACCACAGTCAACAAACACCACGGAAAAGCAAACGACGCCACAACCACAGCAAACAACAACCACCAAAATGCAGACGAGCCCACAACCACAGCAAACAACAACCACGGAAAAGCAGACGACTCCACAACCACAGCCATCAACAACCATGGAAAAGCAAACGACTCAACAACCACAGCCAACAACAACCGCGGAAAATCAAACGACTCCACAACCACAGCCAACAACAACAGAAACACAAACACCCTCAGGAAGTCCAGAGGCGACCAAATCCCCATCAGTCACGTCAACACAACAGCTGCCGACTACAACTGCAAGTATGCTGTTATATAATTTTTACTTAATGTTTAGTGCCAAACATAATTTTGATAAGACCGATGAGGTCACTCTTTACATACAAATACAGTGTATTTTGCATTATCTGTCTTTTCTGATTGGTAACTGGAACTGGATATTTCAATTTTACGCAACAACAGTTTAGGCGTGCCAACTGGACATAACACTAGGTATTTTGTGTCATGTCTCGAGTTCAGAATGTATGACATGTTTCGTTATTTTCGTTGAATCGTTTTGAATGAATTCGAATACGTATTAACTCTTTTAAAGTTACCTTTTTGCATTTGCTCTGTTCCAGCGTGCATCGCAAAAGTAGCGGATGTGGTATTCGTGGTAGACTCTTCTGGTAGTATCGGTTCACAAAACTTTCAGAAGGTTAAGCAGTTCATCAAGGAAGTTATCATGACATTCGATGTTGGATTAGATCGTACAAGAGTTGCATTGATCGAGTACAGCACGCATGCACATATTGAGTTTAAGCTTAACGAAAAAACTAATCACACAGAACTTATAAATGCTGTTAACAATGTAACTTACTCTGGCGGTGGAACAGCTACCTCTGACGCGTTGAACCTCATGAGGACTGAAGGTTTTGACAGGTACGGAATTGATAATAAAACTTTGAATCGGGTCATTTCCTTTTGTTGAAGTTGCACTTGAAATGTCCACAAATGGATTGAAAAAAATAATTTGATGATCAGCAAACACTATTTCGTCTAGTCAAAATGCCGTAGCAGACACCTCTAGGTCTCGTGTTTACAGTAACATTATACGTTTAGTCTTATTAAGTTCTGTTGCAACGCTCTGAACAATCATTATGCCTTAAATGATAACAAGAATGTGGCCTGTCTGACTTCAATAGAATACACTTTATTACTCGCGTTTAGTTGCCTTTATTTTGTATAGAATAATTACAGTGAATATTAATGAGCTTTACGTGGTACCGCTAGTGGTCGTTATTTTCATTTGAACAATTTGTTTTAGGGAGCGGCCAGATGCCCCCGATATAGTCGTGGTAATAACAGACGGCCTATCAAAGTACCCTGCTATTACACGCACCCAAGCAAACCTCGCTAAGTCCGAAGGAATTACAATGTTTTCTATTGGTATCGGGAACCTAACAGATCAAAATGAACTTCTTGCTATAGCCAGTGACAAACGATTCTTGTTTCAAGTGGGTGACTTTGAGACACTCCTGACAATTGATAGCGTGGTGGCACATATGGCTTGTGGAGGTAAGCTGCTTTTGAAAGAAGGAAGTAAAAATTTGGCCCTCAGGCAGAAAAAGCAACTACATGTATTATGAATAAGTTATAGTGTTTAATGTAGCACGAAAAACACAATTGGATTTATTTGCGTTTTTGTTTATATGTTATCTTGTTGGTGTAAAAGAAAGAATTTCTAAAATTGGAAGCTCTTAACATTTTCCTAAGTGTCGAGTCAAGCTATTGCAAATATTAATCTTAAAGCTACAAAAAAGCAAAATTATAAAGAGTCTGTCTTTTTTTCAGTTGTTCTACCTGAACAACACTACACCCGAGTCTCAACGACCCCGTCGACCACACCATCGGGCTGTGTAGATCTTAGTCCAGACTGCGGCTCTTATCCGCGAGATTCATGCACTGACTTTGAGCCGTATGCCAGAAAGAACTGTGCGAAAACGTGCGGATACTGCCCAGGTATGCGTTTCATTATTTGATTTGAATAAAGCCTGTGTTTTAAATTTAGAATAAAGCCCCTTTTCAGCTTTTCGAACGTACTTAAATTTAATTAGCTCATAGCAAAACATTGTTTGTTCCAATTTATCGTTATTTCAGGGATCCCGTTGGTTGAGCCGGAATGCAAGGATGAAGAAGAAAACTGTGAACAGTATGGGACTTCCATGTGCTACAACCCACCTGAATATGATTGGGTCAACTCTCACTGCAGACAATTTTGTGGTTTCTGTGGTAAGTATTTCTAGTAAAGATGCAAATTCTTTGAGTCAAATGACCATGGTCATTTTTTAAATGACAAATTTTAGCAAAGCTAATACGTAAAAGTAAAAATGTCAAAAAATTATCTGAACAAACAATATGTTTATTGACAAAAAACTCCAGTCAGTCTTACTATACTGATTCTTGGATGCATTAAAACGGTCGATTATGCATACATAATGTTAAAGCCGAGAGTTTGCTTGTACAAGAAGTAAGGCAGAAGAAAATTGCAGCTTGGAGGACGGACTTGAGATGTCGTAAGCAAGTTGTTTCGTTGCTTTGATTAGTATATGTATATTTTAGGTAACAAGACAGAATTATACGTCACGACGAAACCAACAACCACACAAGTAATGACAACAGGTAAACTATATTAGGATAACTTTAAAGTTGCTTGGGTAATCTTTATTGAAAACACAGTTTTCTACAGATTTTTGTACTTTTTTGCTCTGCATTAATGTGCTTAATTGAAAGAAGGTGTGTTCTTGAATAAAAGTTTATTATTTGGCTGAAATCAGAAAACTAGAAACGAACATCTTCACCCACGTTATGTTGGCACTTATGAGAACTCGAGACTCGTCTGTGTCCTGTCGATGTCCTGACGGTTTCATGTCGATGTCCTGGCGGAGTACGCCAGTTACTACACGCTATCCGTTCAATAACCAATCGATGATGTGTCTCTTTGGGATGTAAGCTATGACATTAGAATCACGTCACTTAGAAAAAGTGGTTGTTGTATATTGCATTTAACAATATTACCGACTGGAGTACGCTAAGGCTTTTAAGCAAATGTCATTTTAAAGCAGAATCTTAAGAGATTTATTTGCATATTTCAGCTTCAGCAACCTGCGAGGACAAGTTTGGCAGCTGCTCAAGTTATAACGCTGACCTGTGTACGAATCCTACTTATGACGCGTGGGCACGTGCAAACTGTCCAAAGTACTGCGGATTCTGTTATAATTATAAATATGTTACAAGTACAGTTGTGAACCAGATTCAGTAAGTAGATCATAACAGTTTTAGGCTACCATCTTTTTGAAACAATCTTAGCAGATTTTAATCTTCAGAAGTCGTAAAAATGTTTGTAAGTAGTTTCTGTATAAAAGTCGTCAACGTATATGGAACGCTAAAAGTCTACATATACTAAACTAATTTATTAAGAAAATGTAGATTTGGCGTTCCATTAAAGAAGTAGTGCCGTTCCTTTCAAATCCGCAAACACAATATGCCAAGGAGTAGTATATGTTAAAATTATTCATTAAACGGTTTAGTGCTTTCCAGAAAAAGAAACAAATCTCAACTTCTAACGCATAAGAATTGTTGTCACCCACTGCCGAAAACCGTCACTCCCCAAGATTGTATTGTATTTTGGTGACATTGCACTTTAAAATAAGGGTACAAAAAAATTAAGACGCATATCTAAAGTCCTTTGTTTTAAGAAAAAGAAGCTTGATTTAGTGATTTAGCCTTCAAGCTCCATTATCTTTTAAACCTCAGTACTAGGCGAAGTACCCTTTTGGTGCACAGTTCAATTCCAGGTCCGATCGCTTCCAAATACATCAAAACTGAATTGATTGTTCCCTTGCTTCGCGAGATGCAAATGTGACATGCCGGTTCAACAAGTACTAAAAGAACCTCCTACGTTTATCTAGATTCTCAATAGAAAACCTCTCGGAATACTTGTAACAGCTTGCCATATATAATCGAGTACTAAAGTTTAGCTCAACAACATTAAATGCAGTGTTACATTTACCGTTCTATTACGGCGAGATGTATGCGCCTAACACTGTAAATTAATTGTGTTTTTAAGTGAAACCTGTTTTGTAGTACAATAATTATGTTCTTTAGTTGTTGATATGAATATTCTCATGTTGGTTTTACGGAAAACGTGTTTATATTCACAGATGTCCCTCGTGGCAGATACCGGAGCAGTGTACGCTAGAATACACAGCCGGTCAGTGCTGTCCCTTCCCGAAGTGCACAGATGGTCTACGACTAACTATCAAACGACATTTATGATAAATATCAACCTATATCACAACATTTGACAATTCTATACAGAGCTTTTGCATTAGTCAATGAAGCCAGGAATAGCTATAGTCTAAGCAGATATTCAAAAATGATACTTTTTGTATGTAACATGCCTTAAAATGGAATAACTTTTATCTCTAAGCATCTTTGCCAAAAGCAGGGATTCATGACAATGTAGTATCTCGGTTATTCATCGTATGACTCGTGTTTTCCAAACGTGGTGTACACACCGATCTCAGGATAAATTATGCGGCTACATTTACATAATTTGAAAAGAAAGAAACTAATAGATCTGGTTGCTTATAGATTCATTAAGATTATGCCATTTTACAGCTTTATAGAATAGGCAGAATCAATGAAATGGCAGCGAGTTGTGCAGCGGTAGAATGTTCTTGGTAGGAACTTAGAGATAAAGTGTATTCCACGACTACAATATGTCTGTTTACAAAATTCAGTCTTTTACGTGTGTTTCAAAAGGATTTACTTTATGACGAAAACTGTTTACTCCTCTCTTTCGTTTGCCCATACTTTAGTCAAATGAAGACATTTCTGTAAGTTCGGAGTTCGTCATTCCGTTGAAGAACGCCCAAAACTATGTTTTATGTCTTTTATTGCAGAGTATAATATCTTGTACTGAACTTCCATCTGGCATTATTTTGAATAAAACCACATGATACCATATTCATTTTGTGTTTTATTGTCCAATTTAGAGATAATGGAATTGTAAATATCGCTGCCTTGGACAGCATACTCTACTAGTGGAGTTTCCACAGCTACCCTTATCTGTAGATACAGGGTGATCCAGAATATGTGATACTATTTTAACCTCGTGTAACTTTTTTCTAGTGTTGTGTTAGCTTAAAAAATAAAACTGCATTTTAAACTATAAAACTATAAAAGTTTTATTGATACAACATTGATATGAATTAAAAAGATATCCATCAAATAACTCGGGCAATACTATTTACAACATGTGCTCTAAATGAC
Organism: Saxidomus gigantea; assembly: GCA_032359765.1. NCBI lineage: Eukaryota > Metazoa > Mollusca > Bivalvia > Venerida > Veneridae > Saxidomus > Saxidomus gigantea. Next base: position 20,041 of record JAUMHA010001794.1, read on the forward strand.
GTCCAATTTGTGTTATAATGACGTTGAGCCTCTTTTAAAAGTCCGTGATGCTCATGCCGGTGGTCCTCAACTGATTATAAATAAAAGATTGCCCGTTGTTGATTTTCCTTGTCCAGAGCATAACTTGAAAACTACTGGTTGGAATTCAATAAAACGTCATACAATTGTCAAGCAAGTGACAGGAAGTGCAGTGTACAAGATATATAGGAGTCAATTGGTGGTCGGTCGGTCGGTCCGTTGCATTTTCCTTGTCCGGAGCATAACTTGAAAACTATTAGTTTGAATTCAATACAACTTCAAACAATGGTCAAGTACAATGAGAGGAAGTGCAGTGTACAAGAACTATAACTCTATCTTGAGTAATTACAGAGTTATTGCCCTTTGTTACTTTTCTTCGTGTGGAGCATAACTTGAAAACTTTTAGTTGGAATTCAATACAACTTCATACAGGGGTCAAGCACAATGAGAGGACGTGCAGTGTTTAATAACTATAACTCCATCTTGACTAATTACAGAGTTATTGCCCGTTGTTGATTTTCCTTGTCCAGAGCATAACTTGAAAACTACTGGTTGGAATTCAATAAAACGTCATACAATTGTCAAGCAAGTGACAGGAAGTGCAGTGTACAAGAACTATTACTCTATCTTGATAAATTACAGAGTTTTTGCCAAGAACAATATCTCTATTTTAGTTTTTTACAAGGTATTCTGTTACTACTAACTTGCTCAGTTGATAAAGCAGTCTTTTAGGGACATTAGTCACATTTAGTGATAGGTCTAGTACATCTGTTTAAATTTATTCACAAGTCGGTGTTTTGAAGTTGGGCGAGTTTATCATCTTTTAGATATATGTTTGCATTCTTCCTATAACGTTCACTGGAGAGTGACTTTCAAAATAAACTTGAACTATTTCTGCAATTTTAGGAAAAATTAAAGTCGTATCATAACATTATATTATGGATCACCCTGTAGCTTATGCAGTAAGAAAGATTTGTGCTAGGTTGGCACTTCATTTGCTTACTGAAAAGGAAAGAAACAACGTCTTAAATGTGTCTGAGAATTCCTGCAAAAAAGAAATACAAAAACTATGATAGTCGGGTTACTTCTAACTTGCTAACAGGTGAAGCCTGGGTCACAGTCAGGAGCATGGAAACGAAAAGATCGAACACGCCAAGAGAACCATCAGCACGAAAAAAAACGTACGCCGTTTTTTTTTAAATTCTAGCGGACCAGTTGTTCAAGTTGCCTTGTCCATCCGGTAATACAGTCACTGGACGCTTCTATATGTTGAAAAAAAAGATAAGAAAAGTTTACAATAAGAGAATGGTCAGGTAGCTCATCTGGTTCATGTCAAGGTGCGAGGATGTTTTAAGGCTTTCTTGTCGTCTGAAAACACGCATGTTATAAACCATCCG
>JAUMHA010001806.1:0-10011 GCA_032359765.1 Saxidomus gigantea
TTTATCTGCGTAAAATATGTAAATTTTAGCCATTTTTGGTCCTGTCAAATGTTTTGATTAATGATGGATCGATCATTCCCGGGCAGAGATTAAACTGTGCAGATTATGCTATTTTAGGACGGTGATGTAGGCGAAAGTACGCCAATTTCAAGAAAATAATGCACTTTTATTTATACAAATCCGGATGAATTATAATGATAACCACAATCGTCTTCAATTTAGCAAATGATTCTTTTTGCAAATGTATAATTATATTAATATATCAATAAGATATCCTGGTTCGCAAATTTGAATTTTATTCGCACGATTAATTCCTTTTAGTCAAAAGTTTGTCACCAACTTATAGTTTGTGAAATACACAGAGAACATCACACTTGCATGATTCATCGAGGTTCTTTGTGAAATGAATAACTATTGCCAATGAGGCTGACTCCAGACTTCATGCATGTTTTTTTGGTTAATTTTAGAACAATTATTTTAGTCTGATGACAAAGATGTCATCCGTAGCTTAATGAGTGGCTTTTGAACAGTCAGTCAATATTTAATCAACTTGAAGGCAAACATTCAATTCAATTAATATATTCAAAGTCGACTCAAAGTTGGCAGACTTTGAAATTCATTGATGCACGCACACGGAAGTGTATAGTTCAACCCGACTTTTAAATACACGTGTAAGAGAATCTTAGGGCCCCTAAGATGCTTCAATTTTGAACGTTGGACCCATTTCACATCCTGCGTCACAATTCTCACGAGACCTTTTATGGATTTCGCTGAAAACGTCTCAAAAGCTCTTTGGAGAGATTCAGCCCACTCAATTGTTTGTCTGGCATTATCATTCACGGAACCTATGTTGCCAAAAGGTTAATCATGTGAAAGACATCAGAAAAAATGAACTGGAGGGACTATAGTATTAGCAATATGCTATTCTATACTTCACTACCATATGAATTCAACAGCCTAATTCTTTACAGCTGAATATGAAGGACAATCATCACTTGGTGCATTGTTCACGCTTTTATGGATTTCCTTTGGTGACACTCAGTCCTTTCATACCCCCAATAATTGTTTTTAATATAATTAGTGTTTGTGTTTTACGAGGGCATGACTTTTAAGATATCTGGTTTTCAGTGTGGCCAAATTCATAAACTTAGTCTCTTTATTTCCACCAAAATATACCCCTGGAAACGTCAGAATGCAGCTGCGGCGATACGGGATTTAAATTCCAAACCCCCTTCAAAATAAGTGCCTACACTTCCAATTTTTTCAAGCTACCTGATGATCATCTAGCCGATTAACGTACATACTCTATCTTGCGTTTAGGTATCGCTCGCACTTAAAACCTTGAGGACCGGATGAGACTGTGTAGACTGGCAAATTCACAAAGAATTTCACATTTAATGTCTACTGATTATATCTTAAAAAGTAAACGCATTTTGACTGGCCACCTTCCGCCGGTCCGAAACTAGGGGCAGGGGAGGGGATCGCAACCCCTTTTTAGGTGGAAGTTACATACCAATATAACTATTGTGTCCAAAACTCATCTCATACTAAAACAAAACAACTGCTTAAATCATCGCCGGTCAACTGGTTTTAAGAATTGTATGATTTCTGTAATCAGCGCTGAACATTCCGTCAGTGCTCTACTATACGCCATAATTATGCTAACAACTACGCGGACACTCTACCACGTCGCCATAAAAGCCAGCTCAATGGCAAGGAAGTATACCTCTACTACATACATCCCCTTCTTACTAGAATTCGGCCTCGAATTCTTGAAGTATAAATGTCTGTGGGACGTTCAAGGGTGCTATCACTTCCAAACACCACGGTACCGATACCACGTGACTTTTCCGGCTATGTGTGGGACTCAGAAATGACAACAGACGCCGATTCAGGTAACATTTTTCAATATATTTTCCCTAATCCTGCATATATTTGAATCAGAACCCGAAGCGGACACTTTTATTATACCTCAACTACATAAACGCTTATCATCACTTAGTCTAGTACTATGGTTTGAGAATGTACTAAAGTGGACTGTAAATCAATGCTACTCTTGGAATTCCAGGAGGTCAGTCCTAATTTCCAAACTCATCTTCCCCATCCGATTCCCTAAAGCGGCCTGAGAAGCCCAAAATCATCTAAGTGAGTTATTGTATCTTAAACATTAATTCAGTGTGTTGCGTGAAGTCGGTTAAGAGGGATTACGTGTACATGTCGCCATGCATTCCTTCTATAATTTGTTTCCGGCCGTGGTTTTGAAGCACGCGCCACAGGCTATTACGTAAACTTTCGGTACACATTTTCTAACCTCGCGACGTAGGCTACATATATGTATTGGCGTAGGGGGTCAGACAACCAGACACTTTCATTCTAGGATCTGGGCGAGATTGAAGTTGCAAGTGCAAATAGATCCGAAAATCTTAGTGAGTTGCTATTTTATTGTTTATTCAAGGCTGTAAGTTGTCGTACAGGTATTCATCTATCGTCACATGACGATCGTCCGATGAAAATTAGATTTATATTGGCTTTGAGTGAAGTGGATATTTGGCATCCCTTTCTTGGTAAATATTGAAGTTCAAGTAACATTTATTAAATCTAAAATTCCTGTGTCAAATTTACACGGCAAAAATCATTGACGTTATATAAAAGTGTTCAATACTGCAATGTGAGCCCTTTTATTTCCTCAGTAATCAGTAGCAACCCGGGAAAAAACTCATATAAAGACGTTGCACATGTTTTGTAAAACGAGTTATCGTCATTTTAGGAATAACTGTTTTGTAATTTTGATATTTGCGACTGTATATACGGTAAAAATATTTGCGACCATTAAAACCGTATATACGGTCGCAAATATCAAAATCACTAAATAGTTATCCCTTTTCTAACGCACAATGTGTCTAAATGCTATAATTAAAACGCCGTTCGAATTTTGCGACTGTATATATGATATTTAATAGTCGCAAATTTAAACGACGTCACCAATCAGAAACGACGTTACATCGGTACTGCGTTAGAAATAAAAACTGACGTCGCTAACTTGGAGTTTATCCCCGATAGCGACGTCACGGGCGCCGCCATATTCGATTCAGTGACATCACGTCATTAACATTACGGCTATGGGAAAAATCACAAAAGTTCAAATTTTGACTAAGATAACAAGTGAATAAAAAAAAAAAAAAAAGAGTCCTAGAGATATTAATGTTCCAATGATGCTGGTGTATTTAATATTAATGTCACGTGCATATTCAAAATTTTATCGAAGTCTACCGATTGAGTGGGACAGACTGTTTTTTTTGTTTGTTTATTTTGTAGACACTCTCTGTAGTATTTCCCTGGTGTTGTTAGTATTTAGTCTTCTGCAGTTTATAAGGTCTCTATTTTTGCCTTTACGTATGGATAAGATTAATATCGAAAGGGCATACCCTACAACTAGTAAATCATTTCATCATAATGTTTGATAGAAGCGGGCTTGAACACATATTCTAACATGAAATGTGCTTTTTTTGCCCATTTTGCGGCTGTTTTTACAGGAGGCACAAACATGTGTAAACGGGGAGATTCACGGGCTGTTACATGTATAACCCGTTTTCATTTAGGCACATTACAGGGCCATTATAAACAATGGACCTGTCTTCAAGTCTCTCATCGGGCACGGCATCAATTGTGCCGGACTTAAACCACTTGTGACGTCATAAATCTGACGTAAACAACACAGACGTTTTTTCGTGTTATATCTCGGGATTCTGCAGATGTTTTAACACGAAAAAACGTGCGTTAACCCTACAAAATAACAAATAAATACCTTTTTTAAGGAGATCATATATCGAACATTGTCTGGTTCCTGCACAAAATACCAGTATTTCTACCTGCATTAAAATTTGAGTAATCGCTATCCGACAATTAGTTATAAAAAAAACTGCAACTGAATGTTTAACGGTACTACATTAGTCTTATTCTGCTAGAGTGTCACATATTTCCTCAATTCTTAGCTGCAATATTGGTAACAATTTAATGCATAAAGTTGACAGTATGCATCTTTAGACATTGAAGTTCTATAAAGGCTCTTCAAAATGACAGAATAACTTTCGATAAGAATTGTAAGACATGAATGTTACAAATAAAGACAGGAAATAAAGTTTGAGTTATTATTTTGTTATATTTTATCATATATAAGATTTAAATTCTGTTTTACCAGTACAGTTAATGCCTCGAGTAAATATTTACTACGCAAAACATCATGTTATGTTTAAATATTTAAAATGACAATTTACACGGATAGACTTCAGAGTTCGTAGTCATCTCGGCAGGATAACTATTGACAGTAATTCAAGGAGAAAAGGACGAAACAAAAAGGTATTCAAATTGTATTTAACTTCGATTTGCAATGATTTATATTATTATATTGTAGATATATTGTCAATTTCTAAATATTTTATTTTAATTATATTCTTATATTGAAGTTCGTAATAAAGAATAAAGTAATAGCAAGTAAATAGATTAATGAACAAAAAATACAAACATGAATATTAATTACATAGACAAAAAAACAAACAAATAAATAAATATACAAACAAATAAATAAATATATATATATAACAAAATTTCAAAATAAAAGCGTATACGATTAAAGGGGCACTCCCTATATCTAGCAGATCATAGTCTACATCTTATAAATAATTAATGTAACTTTTATCTTTTAGTTTGAAAGTTTATCTGTGTATCCATTTATTTGTTTGTTTGTTTGTTTTTGTCTATATACTGCAGTAATTATTCTTTCATTTAACTTGTTTCTGTTCACGAATTTATCAACAAAAACAATAATTCAATTTTTCAAAATATTTTTGTTTACATTAAAAATGAAAATAAAATACTTAAATATAAACTTTAAGGTGTTACAACTGTATGCATTTAAATTGACAGGTCTTTTATGTTTATATACAATGTACCCTGTTACCACTTTATTGAAAGGTACTTTCGTACATACTGATTACATTAAGATGCTAGTGACCATTGCCTGAACTATGACAAGGATAATTTACTACCGAAATTATTTCTATTGCTCATCCTTGAAATTGAGGTAAAACAGCTCGTATTTATAAAAGATTCGAAAGCCAAATACAAAAAAAATGTACAAAACAGTTTTTATTTTGCAATAACGACCTAGGGAGTAGACATTATCGACTGTGATGTCAAGAATACGATAGGGAATACCAAACTAAAACACGGAGTTGTGAAGTTATCATTCGTACCTCGAACATCAATTCGAGTCAGAAAGAGTCAGTAAATAGAGGAACAATGCTTGATTTGCAAAAAATAAATTCAAACAGTTTGCGCTAATTTATGTTCGTAAACGCATCAAAATGAACATTAACCTATACTTAATTATTACACCTGATATAGACCCTAACCCCGAAACTGAAAGGGATAAGTCAAGGGTCCCAGCTGAAAAGGGTAGCAGTGACGGTAGACGTACTACATCTCTCCACGAAAATGGCAAAATCTTGGCTGACCGTTTAAAAGCCAGTCCTTAGGCTACATATAATATATACGTAATCAAACTAAAACATTTTTATAGAATTAACAAAAAAATGCCTCAAGTTGCGATTTAACCTAATCAAAAACGTTTGGCAATAGTTATTCATTTTGCAAAGAACCTCGGTATGATGTTCACTGTGCTTTGGCTTGTTTCACTCATCTTTTTACGGTATTTTTGTCATTTGTCATGAATCAAATATTTTCATATGGGACATTTATAATAGACAAGCAAATAATTTTTTCAAAGAAGTGTAGCGTATGATTTTACCTGCGGAAAATGAATTGTTTTGTAGCCTGATACCTTTCTTACATAACCGTAGTTAGTAGCAAGGCTTGAACTGTTTTGAATAAACACTGTTTACAAGGCTTGTTCATGTCATAACTATCTGACTAAATTGATTTAATCTTCTTTTTGTAAAAACAGGTAAATTCAAGTTTGCGTACAAGGATATCTTATTGATACAATCACTTGTATTTGCAAAAAGAAACATTTGCCTCATAAAAGAAGAAGTTATCAATATTATTCCGGATATGCATGGGAAAAAATGCATATTTTTTCTTGAAATGTGTGCTTTCGCCTACACCCCCTTGTCAAATAGACAGACGATTTGTCATTATCATTGCAACCAATCTGCACATTTACAACCATACTCAGCCATCCATCTATAACTTATGCCGGGGAAAGTGGTTTTCAATAATATTGCGGATACGCATGGAAAAAATGATTACTTTCTTGCAATTTGTACTTTCGCCTACATCACCGTCCCAAACTGTTTAAACCAATCTTCACATTCACGCCTCTGCCATCCATCTATAAATTATGCGTCACACCTAATGATATATCTTAATTTTAAGAGGAATAGTTAAAACGTTTTAAATTTGAATTCTTTATTATTTCTGTTTTTGAGATTTTTAGTTTGACATCACTTAAAGGGTATGTCCCTTTAAGTATCTTAATTACTGCATCAAGTACAACATAAATACTGAAAAATGACAAAATTCGTTTAACATAGCACAAGCAAGTATCGTATGTCAACAGCTTGTCGATAATATGCCTAATAAATGTTATCAACAGCCTGCAGTAAATGACCAACCACATCCTTACCTTATTAAAGGGATATGCTGCAGTACCGCAGACCATTTAAAAATCTATGTAGAGTTGTTGTTGTAGGATTCGATTTATTACAGAAGCCTCTATATCGATTGATTGTGGTAATATGAAGCATTTTTCGTCGTAGGTTTTTAAATGAAATTGTATGTATTTATCATTTTCATTCATTGAACACACAATCTATGTTTCGAGAATATAATCAGCTAGATGTAGGGTATGTCCCTTAAAGTAGATGATAAATACCACTGGAACGGATAAGTTGTCATAAACTTCACATATTTTATTCACGAATAAGTCTGCTGTCAAACCGCGTAATTTTCGTCAGCAAAAATTACCCAAATTGCAGTATTTTAAGCCCGTTCTCTGTGTTTTGCAGGATAATGAAGCACGTTACACTGGTTGCACTTTGTCTTTACCTGGTTGCCATGGAAACCGCTAAAGCAGGTAATGATAAGATGAATATGCATTAAAAGCTCTTACACACGTGTGGAGCCGTCATGGCGCAATGATAGCGCTTTCGTCAATGACTCGGAAGGCACTGGGTTCGATCCCTGTATGTGCCATGTAGTGTTAGAGTCCTTAGACAAGACAAACTAATGCCGCATTGCCTCTGTCTCTTTCCTCGAAGTTGGTTCCATCTGGAGTGAGTCTCAGTTGCGATTAGTAGATTAAGTTGTAATACATTGACTCGCAATCGAGAAATAAATGATAAAATGATTTAAATCACTAGGTTATGTTCATTTAACCGGGGTTGCATATGCCTAGCCAAAAAGTCTTCTATGACTGTCACAACAAAAACTTTTTCTGTTCAACGTTTTCTGTATCCTTATGCTGTTTTGTTGATAGTTCTATGTATAAATATATACTACACTGGAAAACATTGTGGTTACAGTCTTTGTGAGTTGTTAAAGACAGTTTTAATTTGAAACATTATCATATTCCATTCAACATGTATATCGACTAAGTTGGATGCTTCGTGGTGCTATGCTTGATAGTTCTAGGGAAAATCTCAAATTTCTCGTGTCATCGATGATGGCCCAGTGATGGCTACTTTTAAATTTATATCTTTTTTAGACTTTACATTATGAATGTAAGTGCCTGCCTTCGTACCGATGACAATTATAGCAAAAACAATATTAAATAATAAATCATATATAATGTCTAAATTGTCAATACACTGTTTTGCTTTGTACAGAAATGGTTAAGAAAGTCGGAAGTATAATCAAGATATATCTTTTTTCACAGCTGTTTGTGGCTCACATGACCCAAGGTTCTTCACGTGTTGTGGAGGACAGATAAGCTTTGGAGGCGGGCAGTCTTGTTGTGGAACGAAAGCATACTATTTAAGCTTCTATACGTGTTGTGGAGGACAGTTAGCCTTTGGAGGCGGGCAGTCTTGTTGTGGAACGAAAGCTTACTACTCTAGCTTATTCACGTGTTGTGGAGGACAGTTAGCCTTTGGAGGCGGGCAGTCTTGTTGCGGCACGAAAGGATACTACTCTCGCATCTTCACGTGTTGTGGAGGACAGCTAAGATTTGGAAGCTGCTAAGGCACGAAAGCATACGATTCAAGGTTTTACTACTGTTGCAAAATGCGATTTTGGAGATGTTAGGTCATTCTAAACATTTGAAATTAATTATTATACCATCGATTAGGTGAAAGACAAAGGATCTTAAAACAAAATGTAACAGTGTATAATATAATATTCGATGTAATAACTGAACTTTTCTGTTGATATAGTTTCTCTGACATCAAACATTATTTATAATTAACACAGCGATCAGAATTTATTATGTTATACGAAGATGATATAACATTTTGTTACCTTAAGAATGATGATAGTTTGTATATCAAATTGAAGTTTGAAACTTGGCTTGACTTGAATTATTTCCTAATTTACGAACCAAAAGATTGAAAATCCATAGCAGGTTTATCTCCGATGACAATCTGGAGTCTTTGGATATTGTTTAAATTGAAACAAAGATCTTATGTAACACCATTTCTTTCGTATTTAGTCAGACTGTGACTCAAAAGTATTTTCAAACCATTGGCCCTAGCCAACGTTTTTGTGCTCAACATGTTCTTTTTACGAGTCGCACAACTGTTAGCATTTTAGAGTGAGCGACAAATGCTAACATTTTACGTACATTGTGAGAAACTAAGTGACTATCCTACTCAAAAATTGAAAATCCACACCTTATGTTTGGTATAATTCAATTTATATCTTTAAGTAAGAGGAACTCATTATTAACATGTTTTCCTAAAATGTAATGTGTTTTCAGCACCGTTCCTGACCTTAACTCAATATTGAACTATTGACTGGTTATATAACTGTAAAAGCTTACTAACCTGAGACAAGAGCTAAGATAAAACATATTGCTACTTATAAATTAAAAAAATTGATTTGTGCCTAGCTGTACTTGTCATTTCAAGTCTACTTTTATGAAATTAAACTAGATTTGGTTAATTTCTCGAAAAACAAACAGGATAAAAAATATAGAGTAAATACCTATCTCCTGTATGCTTAACACTGGTGGTGTTGATGACGTGCGTGTAGGGGGTCAAGAAAAAGATGTCCATTTACTTTAGCTACTTATTTCTTATTCCTTTTTCGAATAAGGAATATTCAACTGGTAAGTTATTACTTATTCCAACCCGAATAAGTTACAGAAAAAAATACCGTCAATGAAAGGGTAAAGGTTGTCGCCATTCCTTCACTGTACTGATACTAAACGGTTATAAAGCCAAGCCAACCTAATATAAAGCCATAACGAAGAGCATTTGAGAAAACCTAAAAATGTGGAAAGGAATACGTAACTTGTTACTTAATACATATCAAAAGTCGAATAAGTAACAGAAGAAATACTGGCGGTGACAGGGTCAAGGTCAACTTCATTCTTTCTCATTACAAAATTTAAACAGTTATAAAGGCCAAGAAAACCTCATATGAAACGATTCCCAAGTAGAATAAGTGACATTGTCAAGGTCATCGTCATTCTTTCACCTTACCAGTATTAAACAGTTATAGGGCCAAAACAATCTAATATAATAGTTGCAAAGCGCTTTTGTGATATTTTTTAAAGTCGCATAAGGATTAAAGGTGGTTAATTACTTTTAAGCAACATTTTATGATCTCACTGAAGTTGGCGGCCTGGCGGCCTAGCGGCCTGAAGTTGGCGGCCTAGCGGCCTGGCGGCCTAGCGGCCTGATGTTGGCGGCCTGGCGGCCTAGCGGCCTAAAATTGACGGCATATGTATTTTTAACAAAAATCACTTACAAATTATGCCTTAAACCAATATAAAATATAAAAACTCAAATTAACGCTCAACGGTACACAAAAAGTCACTGAAAATGTTACGCC
>JAUMHA010001817.1:0-10011 GCA_032359765.1 Saxidomus gigantea
TCTTGCATACCAGATGGGGATATCTGCAGTTTTTACCAGTGCTGGAAAATCTCATCTTACACCCCCCTGTGTAAGACAACTTGCGTGAATTACTTGTGACGTAACATTATAAACAATGTGACATCACTTTCCCAAACATAGCATCTAAAGAACGTTTGTTTTTATATTAAAATGCATCATTTCGATACGTTTGTTTTTAAATGTCTATTTCAAAGTGCAAGACGGTATGCAAGAAAAAGTTTCTTCCATGAGATACTTGGTTCACTTCGGGTAACTGTTTCACAGGAACTCAGCAGAGCCTCGTTCCCACCACAACATTTACCCTCAGTGACGAATATTTTCGTCTGAACCTCATGCTCATATAAGAAACTAATAGTACATGTATACTGTACAAATGTTGTGCTGTGACATAGACAATGCAGGTGTAACAAAGCACAAAACAATCCTGTTGGTTAGGTAAAATTCTGCTTTGCTACATATTTTTCTGACAAAAACATTGAAATAGTCAACACCAAACAAAACCAGTGGTATTGCAAGTCAAGGTTTTTTTTACATTTTCAACATGGACACTGGTAGATGTTTATAAACAGTCCTTCTGGTATATAGTACACAACAAACCATAACACACATTTCTACTGTAACAAACCATCAAGCAATATAAAAACCTACACAGATTACATGCAAAAGGCCAATTAATGAGCACACAATTTTATTGGAATGTTTAATTTTTCTCAAAATAAAACAATAATCTCTTAATGAGTCGCGAAGTGCATGAAGCTACAACTTGGGTTATACTAGTAGCTTATAATATGCCAGTACATACTGACAAGAGGTTTCTGATGTACACCATACAAGCCGACCTATATTTAAACTTTAATAGCATAGCATGCATTTCTGTGCCAAGCCAGAGCAGACCAGTGTACCTTACAGCTAGATAGACCAAAACATTTTTAAAAATCGAGCTGAAGTTGGATAGATAAAGAATTTCAACATAAATGCTACATTCATTGTGGTATTCTGCCAAGTTTTTATCAGAGATCATTTACATACTTCCTTTCTTCAACTCCTATTGTAACAAAATTGACAAGAGTAACATACATGGCTTCCCCTCATGATCTTTTTCCAGATAGGTGTTAGATGCATTATCACAAGATTTCTGTTTAATGCGGCTTTGTGACATCATTTATATCAAGACTGGCATACTTTGAACATATTTCAAGGGAAATAATGCAAGGTTGTTTGGCTTTTAAACCAAGTTTCCATATACAGTTTCTGAATAAATACATTGCCAAGATTTAATGAGGGACCCAGAACTTGCTAATAGAAGTTTGGATGCATCACCAATCTTTTAACTAAACTAGGATCTTCACAAGCCTTACATTGGTCTGCTCTTTATGGTCAAGAGTGAAGTTACAAAACTTGTATAATAACTACCAGACAAGGATTACTGCAACATTGTCACAGTGAGAGGTCTATGCCTTTGGATATGAAACTCACAGTGCATTTGCAAATAGGTTGTGTCACATTTTAAATCATTGTCCATCTAGTTAAACCAATACGATAATTAGCAGTTACTAGTACCCTTCAACTCTGATACTAGTTCAGGAAATTCCATGCTGGGTTATTTGTCACAAAAACTGCAAGAGGGAATGCTGGTACCCAGCTGCTTTTGCATAATGAACTTAGAAAGTTTAAAACTTGATTAAGGTACATTCAATCAATAAATACACTGGTTACTATACTTTTCCAACATATTCTGTTGATACCATTTATATTTTGCAAAATCTAATTATGAGAGAAAGTCGACATATGATCTATGTTTATTAAATTATAAAATGTACACAAATTAGGTAATTAAAATACTATGACAAAATAACGATAAAGAGCTGCTATAGATTAAGAAGTGAAATAAATTAAAATAACGCATAAATATACCCAGTTTCAAAAACAGATTCAGTTAATAAAGAAGAATGTATAAGTTACATTTTGAATAAATGCAAATTAATTTCCCACAGCAGTTACTGCATTTTGTAAATCAGTTAGTGACCACTAAACTACCAAGAAAAAATACAGATCTAGAAACCAAAGAAATAAAAACAAGCAATGTAATGGTAAACATTTCAGATCATATAGTCAGATAAGGGCGGCAGGATATAAGGAGGTTTATTAGCTGATATATCACAGACGTACCATAAGCTGCTCTTGTAAATGTTTACCAGCATCTCATATTTTATAAACAAAACATTTATATTAAATATCTGTAAAAACCAAAAAACTGATATATGACAAACAATTTTAAGTTTAAAAACTCCAAATCTAGATGTTTCACAAATGTTTCCATGGTTTTCAAATAACACCAGTCTCAACGCCAACAAAAACTATAAGATCTAGCCAAGGTTATCTCTCCTCGCAAAGAAACAGGTATCATGTAAGAAAATGAAGTAAGCAAGGAGAATTTTACACAATGAAGTAACCTGTTCAAGAAAGGTTAAACATATTAAGCTTTTGCCGAAATGTTACAACTTAAAATGCAATGCCAGCTTAAAGCTTATCAAGTTACAGTGGATTCAGCTTGAAACCAGGATAAGGAGATATGTGGGAAGGGAAAGGTAAAAACAAGTTCTAACATCTTCAATAGTAGAGGTCATGCGACTGATACAAAGCGAGATTACAGCAAATAAATGTAAAATTTATTACCCTTAACCTGTGGGATGGTTTGAAATTGTTCTTGGTTCTGCATGCTTTTAAAAATGGAAATAATTCCTACACAAATACAACAAGTCTTATAGATCTCTAAATACTGAACTATATACATTTTTGTACCTTGGTACATTGCTACATTCCATGGTGTTTTCTATACACTTTCGAAGTTGTACTTCCATTCAATTGTAGTAAGTTTTTAATACATCATTACACAAATATATGTAAAGCAAATATCAAACATTTATGACTAGCTACACAAGTCATTTTACCGTGATATAAACTGGTATACAATGTATGTACATGATCTGGTGCAAAATGATAACAGCTGGTATCAGAAAACAGAAGTAAATATAATCTTGCATAATAAAATAAATATATACATGTACCGGTACAAATGAAACTTCCACGCTTCTCAAAGACGTTTATCTGCAAAAAACTGTATTTTTCAGATCTTTGCATATTTTTTTTGGTGTGTATTTTGATGTGTCCTAATCTCTCTCGATTATAACTGTCAAATAAATTCTAAGAATATGGAATAAAAATTCAAGGACCTCGGCGATTTCAACTTTTTTCAGGAATTCAAGGACTTTGTGGGAACTACAGTGTACATTAAAGAAAGCACTAGCAAAGGTGGCAAAAGTAATATTTGGAGGTGTAATATAACTGTTCAGGGATGTGTGCAGGAAAAATTGCCTAGAACCTGTGTGAAGGGATGAGATGGTGCATCTAAACAATGAAATAAATAGAAAAAATGGACAGATTTATTTTACGTAAGGCAACTTAGGGTTTCACCATCATGGCACTAATGGGAAATTTTACATCACTTCCTGATCCTGTATTCATCAATGCTCTACTCAAAAAATGTTTTGGAAACTTAGTGTTTTCATTGGTTTTGCCTATTGACAACAAGCTACTGGCAGCCTGGAACAGTTCAGAGGGCCACATTTATTGATGTTCTTGCAGCTTTGCAGAATTGTTGATAAAAATCTCAGAAAGTTCTGCATGGATGCTTGAAGGCTATTTTGATCTGATTTTAATCTATAGGACAAGTGTGAAAGTTAAATGTGTGACGCCAGCCTGGACTATTTCTATGTACTCAGAAAATGTTTATGTAAAGGAGCAACACAGTCAGTTTGGTGAAAATTCACAGAGCTGTCAATGTGTAGAAGGCCTAAATAAACAGAACTGTCACAGATATAACAGTGTGTAAATGCAGACGTTACAATTAATTACATTCAAATTCCTACCCGGTAAATGAGTAGAAGAGATGAATAGAGGTCTTGGAAATGTATCTCTAACATACTATAATTAAACTTATAACAAACTGAACATAAATAATCAAATTCTCAAATTGATCAACCTGGCATGTATAGTTTCTATAAGGCCAAATAAATGTAAGGGAATGCAATATTTTAGCATCAACCCGTCTAATAAAATTTGGTAACATATTGCTAAAATATGTGATGAAGTTGTTTTTGTTTCTAGGGTGAACACGATCAAATATTCAACACCTACCAATTTACAAGGAATCTTATTTGTTAAAATGACTTTATCCTCAACTATCACAACAATGAGGTAGAACTAAATTTTACTCCAGTATTAGTAAAATTAGTAACAAATGTAAATAAAATTCAGTAATTTTAGGCATAATTATATTTTTTTATTATAATTCAGGAAAATAATTGAAATAATTTCACCTCTTCAATATGACAAACTTCTCTGCTATCTCTTTTAACATAATTAATGCAATTGTTGGCTGGTTTACCATTGGATATACAGTCCTAGTCACAGAAAAGGCATTTTCATTGGCTTGAAGCTAAGTCCAGCGTTACAACTTGCCACTCAAGGTGGATGAAAATTCACTCTTAATTCAACTCTAACACAAGAGAATTTGGCCTTATTTACTGGTACAGCATGAACAAAAGCAATATATATATACTTATTAACATTCAGAGCAGCCATAGGGGAAGATAACTCTAGACTCTCTGTGAGAATTCTGGCTATATTGATAAACACTGTGCCAGTTAAACTGAAATCACGCAAATGTTTTTTTTCTTACTGTCTGATGGACAGACGGGTGCACAGATGGACAATTCAGTAGCAGCATAGCTCCAATTTTAAATACTGTACCACAAAAAGGGGTAATTAATATGAGAAACATTACATTTTAAGTATAATTTGGTTACTTAAGCCATTACGTAAAAAATATATACTGTCACATAGAGCAGTAGTAGAAATAGAGTAAGCAAAAACAAGGTTAAAATTTTTACGTCTTTTCATAATAATAAAAAAAATATAACAATTCTACAAATCTCTTTATAATATACAATACTAAGAAAGTCTTAAAGGAAGTTTTTCGGATAAACAATTAAAATTCATAAAATTGTTCTCACTTCTTAACAGAACATCAACGGATGCATGTGTGCAATTTTGTATTAAACTGGGACAGGAGATGATCACAGGAAGTTCAAACTTGAACCTCAAGGCAATAACATACCTCAAACTGGTCAAGTACACACACTCAAAATTATCATAAACCATCTGTTACATTTTTTCATTTGCCCTCAAATATTGAATATTCAAGCTTATATCAAACTAGTTTAAACTTCATAAAAAAGATTAACAATATTGGTACATGTTCTAAAAAGTTAACAATAGATTGACACCTTAGACTGACGGTAACTAGTACATGTATATTACGGATAGTTATCTATTAAAATACACATACCATGGACTTCTAAACCAATACATTACATGTACAACAATAATGTACACCCAGTGTCACTAAAACCCTAATCAACAAACCTACTTACAGAGGAAGAAAAATCTACAATCAGACCCAGCTGTACACTGCAAAAAAGACAACTCTGTCTACAATTTATATAAACAAAACTTACATTTCCCTTAAAATCTATTTAAACTAGAGCTATCACTGTTGTGATTAAATACCCCAAAACAGCACTTAGTCACAAACTAAGAGTATGTTCCCTAAATTACTTACGATACGTTCAATTTATGCAATACAAATATCTATGTTAAAACGGACATTATGCAACACATTACTGGATACACACAAAAATTGTGTCTTGTATATCTACTATCGATGGTGATTATGTGCACACACATGAATTACCATCACTTTACACTTAAGAGGATTTTGCTCCACAATCTACCTATGTCACATGAAATCCAAACGTCTGAGTTTGAAAGGGGCATAACTCTGCAACACTTGAGGGATACACACTAAAATTGTGTCTTGCAAATCTATTCATTCTAACAATATTCACTGCAATCCTTTCAAAACTGAAGGAGTTTGCTTCAGAAACTACATGAAATTTATGCAATAGAGAAGTCTAAGTTCAATGGAGCATAACAACATCTTGATGAGTACACATTTACTACTCATGGTGATTATATACCAATATTCATATACACCAATAATCCTTTGAAAATTGAATGAAGAGTTCACTCTACTAACTACCTATACTATAAAAGTGGACCAACAGCCAGACCAATTGCCCAACAAGGTGATTCCAGTATAGTCCCAATAACTTTGTTTATGGGGACATAATAAACAGAAAGCTACCATTTCAAATTGGGAAACATATAAGGGTCATCTCTGTGTAATATAATGTCTTCTATAGGAATTATACCATTATCAAGTTTTGAGACACTAGTCTAATCTGGTCAATCATCCTATTTGACCAAGATCTTCTGACCATGCACCTAGTTTCCTTAAAATAAGTTTTGTACTAACAGTTGGTGAAAAACAAAAATCCTTCCAAACTGAATAGCTCACCATGTTGACTTCATGCTCAGGGGGGGTCAGGGGGGCTCAAGTTCAAACACAAGCTTTCTTTCAAGCTATCAACTTTACACATGAAACCTAAATATGGTCTTTTTCTCTGAGATTTCATGTTACATATACTTGTCTTTCGGTAGTTTTATAAACAGTTCAATAAAGTTCAACAGAGATGACCATTATAGTTCCCACAACATTGTTACTGAGTCTGCATATTTAGTACTGAACTTTGGTTTCATAACTTGTGTGTTCTGTTGTTGTTGTTGTTGTTGCCGAGGTATGAGATGATCCGCCAGTGCGACCCTGTTGCCAAGCACGGAATAACAGGAACGTGTCAAACACATAGCATGCTGTGGCAGCAAATGTGAAAAACTGAAACAGAAAGAAATTCAAAGTCAGAACACAGAAAATTATATAAATTCTACAACAGAGTTTGCATGATTACGGTATGAAATAAAAATATGAAAGTAATTACATTTTTTAATCACAGTAATTAACAATCATTTAATATGTCAATTTCTTTAGATTTCAAAATACAGTAAAACTTGGCAAACCTCAGCTTTAATCACTCAAGATGGGATAACTTTAGGTTTCTTATCAGCCCCAGCCCTTAATTTATACTAATCTATTTTAGCTCAATTGTGAAGTAAACTTTACACCTATTTAGTCACTCTCAAGTCCGCTTCCTAGAAAAACCAGTACTGATGTCATATGAGGAGGTACTGTCCTGACCCCAGTGGGACTATAACCCACAACGTCCGGGACGAGTGGCAGACCATAACACCAGATCAGCTGTGGCCCTAACAGGTAACTTTCTCCCTAATTTACATGTGGTAACATGATACTGTGGACTATAGAAGAAAATATTTGCATGTTCCCAAAAAGGTAAAGTTGCCCATGTAGTTGTTATTTTAGATATCCACGATTTAAGATACTTTTCGCACTTTTATTATTGTCATCAAAGGTTTAAGTCACAAATCATTTTTAAGCAAATGCAGAAATAGCTGATGATGAGAAGGAGGCTTCTTACAACTTTTATAGGAGCCTATGGTAAGATACTGGCATAATTCCCTTTGTGGTGAAAGTTTATTTACATCATTTCAACCATTTTCCCAGGGTTTGGATTACGGGATAGCTCAAGTTCTCAAAGTTTTACTGTATCTATAAAATTTAATAATCAATCTTCCGTTTCGTAAGGCAAGACAATGTCATTTTTGAAGTTCACTTCCTGTTTTCAGAATCAACTCTGTACAAGGGATTTTAATCCCTAAGAAAAAGCCCTTCACATGGGTCTTAATGGGGAAGATCCTTATGCATAATGTTTCAAAATATTATTTGAATACAGAAAATCAATAGACAGTAAACACTAGACAGAGATAAAACTTGAACTAGAGAATAGTTTGTACGATATCAGCATTACTGTACAGTTATTGACTGAAATGTTTAAGGACTTAAAGGGAGGTAATTAAAATGTTAGTGCAACAAGGGAGACAACTTCCTCTATAAGTGCTCTACAGAAAAACATCATTACATCAAGTGCATATGGTTCATGGGACACAAAAGGAAAACAAGTGTATGTTAATTTTCTCAATATGCATTATACCTGGGGAACATGTATGGACTTGGGTAATAGCAAAGATACCATAATGTACAAATATAGGCACTGGAGAAATACTGGTATGGCAGCAACTAAATTATACAATTAAGAAGTAGGGAAAATCTTTTATATACCACATTTCAGAGGAGCAGTAATTAGTCTGTAATCACTGCTGGATTTCAAAGCATTTCGACACTAATCAAGAATTAGTGCACATTCGTCTGTAATGGAAATCAGTAGTTAATTTCTCCCTGTGAATATTTAATGAAAAATCTGCCTCCAAAAGTTGCACCAGTAAAATGTATATTGATTTACAACAATGAACCTCATAGCGTAAAACAATGTCTATTTTTCCTGATGAATATATAATGAAAAATATGCCTTCAAAAGCTGCACTAGTAAAAGACATATTGATTTACTATATTGAGCCTCATAGTGTAAACAAGTCTATTACATTTTCCACTTTATTAAAGAGAATAACACTAATCTCAGCAAAGGGCCACACTTAAAACTGCAGAGTCACAGAGGCCACTTAGCTAAAACCATTTTCATTTATTTGTGGTCATTATAACACATTTCAATAACATTTCCATAAAAATGTACATCGCAAATGTTTCTGTGGGCATGTCTTGTTTCAGCATCTGAAAAGTACGGTTCCGAGGTGGTCCACTGAGACTATGAATGAAAGAATAAACAAAGTATAACTTATGACATCGTCGGAACCCACGGTCTATTATGGAATATATTCATAAATGGTATGAATAACCTGGGATGAACTTATGATTCAATCAACATGTAACATAAAGGCTGAACTCTCACTTAATTACTGATCTCTTTCTAACACATGTTCAAAAAGATGAAAACTATAGTTAGAGTTTATGCATTGAGCCTGATGACTGCACTTTTTTATTTATATATTCTACAATAGGTCATCGCTCAAAGGTCAAAATTTTACTATTAAGTATATAAAATGTGTAAATGCAAACACTACAACCATTCAAGATTGTACTTGAAAACTATGTTATTCAAAGCATTCAATACCAATCAAAACTAGAACAGTAGAAGGTCAAAGTACTTTTTTAAGTACAGTACTAGGGAAATTAAGTTACTATCAAATGATAAAATATTAATATTTCATAATCTGCTTTACAAGCTTGTCCATTACCTAACTAAAACATCATATATGTTTATTTTGAAAAGTTTTAATCATATTAATTTCATGCAAGGTTGCAAGCTAAATGCAGTATGGAATCCAAAAATTTCTCAACAATTATGATGTAATATGATCAGTCAGATCAAACTGCAACTGTAAAGCTACAGTTAATTATATGAGCTGAATGGGCAGTGATATAAATATTGATGAAATTATGAAGATATTTCACAGTATCTGCATAAACTGTGCATGAGTAAATCATTAATAAGTAAAGAGAGTATTCTCTCTGCTGAGCATTATACATCTCAAGCTTACGCTGAATAAATTTGGAATGAAGTCTGATCAAATAAATGTCCCTTTTTAAAACTAGCAAGTTTAAAGATCTTAGGCTAAAGTTGGTTATAATGAAGAAAACCATTCCTTTTCAACCAAAATTCCCTGTGACCTTCATCTCTGACCCCCCAATAAAAAATTTGGGTCATGTACTTACCATGGCAACATGATTAGCACGTTAAAAATCCTAAGTCAAAGAGTTTGCTTGTTATTGTGTGGAAACAGTTTTTCTATCCAAGGCTCATGCGACCTTGAATTTTGACTTACTGATGCGACCTTGAATTTTGACTTACTGATCCGACCTTGAATTATTTTTTTTTTTTTTTTTTAGGGGGAATAAGCTTTAATTTCAGAATACATGTTTATAATTACAAACAAGCTCTATGGCTTTTTCAAAGACTATATTAACATAGATTAGATGTA
>JAUMHA010001839.1:0-10011 GCA_032359765.1 Saxidomus gigantea
TCACGAAGCATCATTGTCTTCTTTTGCTGAATGTGTTCCTATTCTTGTTCCTGTCCGTTGGGCTTCAACAGCCTAAAGCTTTGCGGTGCTCTTGTTTTGGCTGTAATGGATTAGCTGTTATTGCATTATTGGTTGTCATGGCAATAATAGTTGTCATGACAGCATTGGTTGCCATGGCAATATTGGTTGTCATAGTTATATTGGTTGCAAAATTGCAATATTGGTTGTCTTGACAGTTTTGGTTGTCATGGACATATTGGTTGTCTTGGCAGCATTAGATGTCATGTCAATATCGGTTGTCTTGGGAATATTGGTTGTCTTGGCAAGCAGAGTTCTCAATTGAACACCTTAGGACTATCCAAGGACATGCATGCCAAGTTTCAACTTCCGTCAGGTCTTTATGCTCCCGATGGGGAAGCATATACCGGTAGTCGCCAGATGCCTGTACGTCCGTCTGGTTTAATATCTCTGCAAACACTTGTTAGAATTAAATGAAACTTTATGTGAAGATGAGTTTGCACTATTCATGATTTGACTCAGTGATTTTATTGCCCAGTTATGGCCAAAGGTATATAAAGCACCTCGTTTCCGCGTATGTTTGTAGTAACTACTCGATTGAATTCAGTTAAACCTTATTGGAAGCTTCAGTAACAGGAGGCGATGCTCATATTATCAACAGGGACGGTTTCATTATTCTTCTTTGATTTATGGCCCTTTGATTATTGCTACATACAGTATAATAAGAATACTATAAATCATAACCGTGCATGTTCTCAGCAACCATTGCCGGAATTGAATGCAAGTTCATAAGGAGCTTCATTAATAATAGATGTTCATATCATCAACATGTTCCGGCTGAATGATTTGTTTTCTATTTATGGTACGTTTGAGAATTGATACATGTAATATAATTATTTTGTATATTTAGTACCTTTGTGTCCAAGCCAATGCTCAGAAAACACTGGCTGAAATTCAATAAACCTTTCAGAGAAGCTTTCGTTTAAAAAGCTTGTGCACACTAGCGTTATAGAATGGTTTGATTCTGGTTTCACATAGAGCCATTAGCTTATTGCCACCTATAGTATGTATACATGATATAGCAGCTTTATTAGACCGTGCTTGTCTGAAACACAAGTCAAATAAAAAGTAAGGGATTAGTTGACATTTCTCACAGTGGTATAGTTTATTGAGAGACAGCGCGGTAATCAGATAAAAAAAGGCTAACATCTCTAATCAAATCCAAATTCTTAATAATCTCCAATTAAAATTATGACATAACGCTTGCCAAAAACGGAAGAACAAAACTATTAAGTGATTTTACTTTATCTTATTCATAGTGCTTCACCGGAATTGAGAGGAAGTTCTATATGTTAGAACCGCAACGCTTGATTGACCCATTTGTAAATTAATTCCCTCTATAATGTGAAATTTAGCTGAGTTTAAATACAACTAAACACCAAAAGGCTGAGCTGACAGAAATATATGTATTTTGAGAGGAAGTACAGTCGTGGAAAATAAATCAAAATAAGCTTTATACAATGTAACCCTTCTTAAATTCTATATTTATGAACCGCAACTCTTGCTTGACCCATTTGTAAATTATCTCCCTTTTTAATGTGATTATGAGTTTACTTCGGGAAGCGTTCAATGTTTCTACCGATTCCTTGTTTCAGGTTAGATGTCATCTGAAGGACATGACTAATTGACTGACATATGTCAGCTGGAGAGTGGTCAGAACAGCTCACCCTAAGCATATGTACTGAGCATAACTAAAAGCATGCCTTCTACAATGTTCGGAAGTGTATTTTGTTGTTGTTGATATGACCACAAGGTCAGGGTTTGACTGTGCGACAAAGACTTGATTTTGACAGTTTAATTTAGCTATCGGTGCACAAAAGCTATCATGTTTTACATTTATGAAGACACTGGGTAAATACGTCCATTATATGAATTTCAAACTGAAATAACTTGTGTGTAACAATTTTTGAATGATAACAGAAGGAGTGACCGAGTTGAAACATAATTACAGAAAGAGAGTAGCGAGTACGTAGACCAAATACCTATTTTGCTTGGACATTTCATCGCATATTAACAGGTAACTCATGCGAGAATACCGCACAAACATGTTGATGTTATCTCCCTTACCGCTATTTTTCGAGATGACACGTTTGGTATTGCCTATTTACGTTTTATAAACATATTTGTTAAGTATCATGATGATTATCGTTACGGTCATGGCACTATACAATAATAATACATATGCTATATATATATATATGTAGTAACACTTTTGTATAGCTTATTTCACATAACTGCCGCCTGGGTGACGTGCACGTACAAACGTGCAAAAACATAGCTGACGCTGAACTTACGCTAGAGTCTTTAGTTTAAGAATACTTGATTTAGATGATAAAATAGTCAGAAAGCTTGTCTCTATGCATCTTTAACTATGAAATGTACAAAATCCAAGAAGAAACATGGAGAAAGACGACTAGCTAGCTTTCACTTATAGTCAAAGAATTATAATGATTCCATAGTGTTCGAAATAAACTTAAAATTGCATATATGTGTAGGGTACAGACTGAGTTTTCACCTTTCACAGAATGAAAAGATGAACCCGGTCTAATGACTGGTCACTATGCCGAGAATAGACAATAAAACAACAGCAATCCAATAATACTATTTCAATTATGAAATGACGGAATTAAGTGAACACACTCTTTAAAAGGTACAAGTATATGGCAGACCTTTCTTGAACAATGCTGTCTTAACGACAGCTATATCCCCCGCTGCAAATATGAACATTGAAGGAATTAATGTTACTGAGTACCGTAATTTCCGGACAATAGGTTCTTCACTGTATTGGCCGCACCCATATATTTATACGATTTTAAAACAAAAATGATCGTAAAGGCCGCTCCGGCATATTGGTCGCGTTATTTAGGAGTTTAAAAAGAGTCGCGAAAAGCAGGTTTTGTAAAGATCCGACATAGTTTCTGAGTTATACTTGATATTGTTGAATAAGGGACGGGACAGACGAGACGGCCGGACCTGCGTGATTCCTATATGGAGGGGATGTGTGTAATGATACATTTTATAACCGCGGTCCATGCGTGAACGTTTACTTATTATTCACGATTGTTCTACAATATAGATTTATCGTTTTTGAGACTCACTACAGATAAATTTAACCCCTGAACAGAGGGAGGCATTGTAGAAACATCTGTCTTGTCTACGGACACCACCAACGGATCCGGAACCCTCATATCCTGAGGAGAACACTGCGCGGATGTGGGGTCCACAGGAACGATGAATGGTTTTATCCAACTGTTTATCTCAACAAGCATGTGTGATGGTGTTTTCATTTAAATCTCAGTGTAATTTTATAAAATAAAGTCTTTCCACTTTTGGCTTTATATTTGCACAAACATTTTTGCAGTTTGATGTCAATATTGCTTATGTTACAAAAATCAAATAATCCGAATAATGTATTATCTCATTGAGCAGTTGGATAGATCTAAAGACTTCTTAAGAAATTTGATAATGATATATACTTGAGAAAATTGAGTGGTATAATATGCGTTGTAACACAATAAACAAAGGACTTAAGTCTATTTGAGTTCAGCTTTATCCTTCTGGGATACTTAGAGAGGGCCCTTCAGGCTAAATACTGACGCACTCACTGCAGGTTTGTATGATTAGCCTATTTGATTTAAACCTTATCTTCGTGGACTGCTTATGGAGAGTCCTTCTAGTTAAAAACTGACGCACGCATTGTGTACAATAGGCAAAAGGTACTTAAAATTCTTAATTCTGACATATCTTTTATATAAACCTTCAAAGCAAACACTTATATAAGAGGGAAGGAGCAAATAAACATACCGAATTTGCGCAGGTGTTTGCTGATCAAGCATTAAAATATAATGTATTTTCTGTAGCTCTCCTGAACCTTAATGAGTCCTCAGGAACTGTTTGCACAACCGTTGAATTTCATCAAATTGTGGTACCATTTATTTTGAAGGGTAACAAATCATTGTGGAGTTTTCAAATTTAAAAATGAAGAAATAAATCGGGCCTAGAAAATGTATCCTTTATTTCCGGAATTTCGCTTATAGCGACAAACGTTGAACCGTTTGAGCATCCACTGACGGTTATCAACTTGTGGTACAGTTTATTTCGAAGAAAGGTGACAGTAAACTCCGTATGTAACGGACTCAAAAACGTTCCTTATATCAGGAGTATGTCATATTTAATTTTCTATAAATCGGGCCAAGAAAGACTGTTCTTAAATCCGGAATTTTGCTATATCCGAACTTGGTATATACAGAGTTTATTATGGTTAGTTTCTTGTTGACTTAGTCTGTCTGGTTGTAACCCAGTAGGTTTCGACATTTTACTAGATTATTTGTATGGAGAAGTCTTAATGGGCCAGATACATTGACAATTCAATGCCAATAACTATTTACAAAAATGTATATAATAACATTGTTCAAAAGTTTCATATCTCCTGCACTGCTTCGTTATGAAATACACCCAGTGACTCATTTAACATATCACCTACACACTACAGGCGGGTCAATGTGGTTGTTCTGAATTTGGAATTGAATTTAAGATGCATTTCTGAAGTGCTCGGTTAAGCGATTTTTCTTCTTGAAATTGTTTCCTTCAATTTCGCAAGATGGGTGCGATTTCGTAGTTCTTCATTGAGAAATGATTCCTATATCCACTTCTCGAATATTTACATTTATGTAATTAAGCCTTTTAATATCTCGGAATTGGTCTTTTTAATTCCGGATTCCAAGCAGAATCGTTGTAATCACGTGATCATCAAGCAGCGTGATCCCCGCATGTACAAACGATATTGTTTTGTATTATTTCATTGATACATTTTTCTCATTAGTGTTGTAATCTTTAAACATAACTTTGGCCTTTTTATTATCTCCATAGAGATAGAATCTCTAGAGATTCAGAATCAGTTCTGTCATATGGCATTCTGATTCTAGAAAAACCAAACTGCACCCTTCTTATATATAACCACCACTTTTTTATGACATATCATCCCTCCTTTCTCTTCAAATACCAAACTCATTAATTCGTTATATACTACCTTCACTTATTGTCCGCATGTATAAGGTCAGCGACTGAGACTTGCTTTTAATCTCTTCTTTCCTTTAAATACTTAAATCCAATCTCATAGATTATTCTTTAAGGAACTCCAGTACCAAAAGAAACAAGTTAAAATGAAGATTGTGTGTTTAATAATTGTTATTATGGCAGCTAGTGAGTGTGTCTCGGAGCCTCACTGCTCCAAGTTCCATTACGAAGAGAAACTGCTAGAAAAGATGATAAGAACAGAAATTCTTGTAAAAGAAATAAAACAGGAAATGGATGCTATACAAACATATGTGAAAGAATCGCTAGCCGAGTTGAAAGAAGAAAAAGATCAGTGGACAACAGACATCACAGCCATGCGAGAGAATGGTTTAAAAGAGTTTACTGCGCTACAAGAGAAGGCAAACAGTGAACTGAAGAAAAATATCAATGCTGTCGAGAGTCTCAAAGGTAACCAACACAGTATTACTAACTGATATAAAACGATTAGTATTTTTGTCTCTTTAATCAAAATTTATCAGTTCTTTAGTTTGTTATAGATATTTCCCACATCTACAATATTTACATGCCTTGTTCTCAGTCATCAGCCATTCTGATAGGCAAATCTGATAAGCATAAATAGATGCTGGAACTATCTATATCTACGATTAAGCTTACAGTCGATAAACTTGAAGGGTTATATTTCTGAAGAGGTCTTAAAACATTTAAAGGAAAATACAAATGTTCCTCTGGTGTTGTCCTACAATACGCATATTTTCAATCAATGGTTAGTTTTGATCAACCGTCTCCTGTTGTTGAGTGAGCTGGAGTACTAAGGCTCATTTTGGGGTTTAAATAAAAAAAGTTAACAAAACATTAAATTATGAATGAGGTTACAAAATATTAGAACATTTCATTATACATACTGTATAAAAATATAAATGATTTCGCCGTTAGTGTTTCCCCGCAAAATGAAATAGAAGTGAATAAAAAACTTTTTTTTTTTCGTGGAGCATGTAGCAACCTTAGTGCAGTGATAGCGCGTTCGCCTCAGGATTGAAGAGTCCCGAGTTCGATCCCCACCAGTGCCCAAGAAGTGGTAGTGTCCTTAGGCAAGACAAACATAATTCAATATTGCCTCTGTCTCGAAAGCGATTAACATAAGTTGTAAGAAATTGATTTGCAATCGAGATTAAAATAATTAGTATATATTAAAACATATACATGCTGTTATACAGAAAATGCAAAACATGCTAGCTTCATTTTACCGACCATTTTGAGAGAATGATACTGTACTTACAGATAGAGGGAAAAACAATCAGTCATAACTGCTTTAGCTATTATTTAAACTTGATATCGTCTTATTAAAAGTCTGTATGCAACAAAGTTGTCCGTTATGTAGTGAAACTATAAACGCTTGTCACAAAAATGAGCACCATTATATGATTTGAAATGTTGTTGCAACTTTCTTTCCTATGACAGAAGTTTAAGTGATGCAAAATCTATGGAATAAACTTGAAGAGATGAGTTTTACAAAATCAATATTCTTATCGTATGATTATAATGTAATGCCTTTATATATACTTCAGACAAGATCGTATCACCGAATGTTGCCTTTAGTGCCAAGACTGCTAGAGATGGAAGTCCTAGCGATGGCGACACTATCGTGTTTACAGCCACTATCCTTAACCTTGGTGAAGCTTACAGTACCGACACTGGAATATTCACAGCCCCGCATGGAGGAACCTACATATTTACCGTCCAGTTATGTGTAGATGGTAGCAAATACATTGATCATGGCATAGTTGTTAACGACGTATATAAGAGTATTGCACGATATAATGACAACTACGGGTCAATTCATTGTCGAAGTTCAACAGCTACTGTAGCTCTGAACTCCGGAGATAATGTCTGGGTCAAAGTAGTAGGCAAATCAAGTGGAATAATCCTGTACGAAAGCAGTACAAACTACTGGAACATGTTTTCGGGAATTCTCGTTCACGCTAAGTAAAATATTTCGCCAGAATATTTTCATTCAGTCTTTAATGGCTAATAGTCTCAAGACGGAAACAAATCTTTATAAATGATCACTCAGTCCTTTTTCATTTTCAGATACTTTTTGATAAATAATTTCATGATATATGCTTGACATTTTCCTGCACCAATTTTGTGCTGAGCAGATTTCATAGTAAACAAACCTGTACAAACTGTGATCCAGGATAAACAATTGTTGAAATTATTTGAAAATGATTATTGAGTAGTATCTTTTTAAAGGTTCGGTTAATTGTACTTTTTCAAGTATACGGAAATAATTGTTTGTACTACTAGTAAGCAATTTATCTATTTTTAACATTTAAGATACATGTACTCCTAAATCGATAATAAATTTCCGAAGAAATAATGACAGAATTGTGTTCTATTTATTCTGAAGCAGTATTGTGTGTGCATTGCTTTCATATATAGCTATACATGTACTGTTACTTTTGATGAATGTTAATACATGTAATATGAACAAAAAGTTGCGCAATTTCATATTAAGATATTTATTTTTTAAAATTTCAGACTGCATACAGCTCAGTTCAAGTTAAATATGTGTGTAGAATATCATATAATTCAAAAAAACAATTGTCAGATTGTTGTTGTTGTGTTATTGTCCATAAATCCGAAGACAATGTAAAACACAGAAACTGGGCCACTATTCTTCCATTCCGTATTAATGAATCTAGACGCTTAAAAGATTGGGTCTAACTGTATACTAAAGTCAGATCTGAACAAAGGTCAATAACCGGAAAAAGCTGGATTGGTCCTGGTGAAAAACCGTCGTTAATCAAAGGTGTTTTATCGTAGACAAATAGTATATATTGTCCCTGCTGGTTTGTTTATGCAGGTGGTTTTTAACACATGTTGGACTATGCTATATTTTCCGGACGATCTTAGCATAGCGGATGCATTGTCAAGTAGCTAGAACCAGCGAATAGCGGTAAAGGGGACCTAAAAGTACACATTTAATTTAAATTAACGTTTCAGCCATAACTGACAAATGAAATACCGCTACCCCTAACCATGACCACTTACGTGTTCAGCGAAGTTAAAAAGTCTATGTAACAATACAAAATACTTTCAGTTTTAATTTCATTTTGAAAGAAAGTGTTGTCACTTCTTGCTGTAATACGATGTACTGAACGGTGCCACTAAATCCTCTTTATAATTCGATGCCTGTTGACATTCAAGGTCGGACATAAAGCATTATATTTTCTTCAAAGCATGCTTGTTTTTTCAACTTGTTATATACTGTATTTATTGATAAGCATGTGTATTAAAAACTAGAAAGGCATTTCACCAACCTGTATCGGACATGGTAACAGACATTCTTAACATCGAGAGTGCCGTAAAAACAGTGTGTCATTCATCTGTGTCCATAAAGACCATCTGATAAAACCTGCATTATTCTTGTTAGATATAAAGATAGGTCCGCCTGTGTGGTCGAGTGGTTAGAGTCACTGACTTGAATTCACTGTAACTTTTCACAAATTGAGGGTCATGAGGGTCATGAGCTCGAGCCCTGCTATCGACCATGTGTCTTTATGTGAGAAAGTTTGCAGTTTCTTACGGAAGATAGAAGTCAAGTACTGGGTCTTATCATGAACAATTGTAAGGTTAACTGTCCGCCAGTAAAAATGACCAAAATACGGTGGAAACGGACGTTCAACTCCTAATACAACAACTAGATATAAAGATAAGAAAGTCACAAACAAAATTTAATGAATGGACAGAATGCAAGATTCCGTCTGCGTTGGAGTCTTGCTGCTTGAAAACGTACATAATCATTTTAGTAGACATTAGGCACAAATACGTTAAAAGTTACTTTAGGAATGTTTTTCGAACAAATAACGATGATTTTTACAGATAAGATATCTAGCCTTTGTAATAAAAGAGCTACAAGTAGTTTTACATTCAAAGTGTTAATGGGCCTGTGATGTTATATAATATCCGCCATAAACGTTTCTATGACATTTTAGCTAGAGAGACGATCCTAGCTATGATAATATTTAGTAATAGATAAATGTTTCAAAACCATTCAAATATAAATGTGAGGATTTGATGACTGACCAACTTTTTTACGAACTTTAGAATCGCGAAAGGAAAATTTGAGAATTGTCAAAAACTTACATCTTGTAAGCCAAACTAAATGTTTAAACTCATCATTAAGTTGCAAATATTTCAGCTTACCGATACACTTTACCATACTGTAAAAATATAACTGTGTCAAAGACAGAAACGTTCAAATGAAATGTCCTACTAACGGGAGACAACCTGTTAAAGTTTCTAATTGAAAACTGACTAGTATGGGATTGTAGATTTTAGTGACACATTGGTTTCATTTTTACTAACATTTGTATTGAAGTACTTCAATAAGGACCTGCACTTCTAGTGTATGATCTTAAGATAATCATTATCCGTAAAGGTGTTATATAACCCTGAATGAAATAGGTTTTAGTCCAATTTTGATGTAGGTATTAAGTATATGAAGTCATTTGATAATCGATACATCAATATAATGCACAAGATACAGACCGAACACACGCAGATCTACGTATAGGCTCAAACTGTTCTACGTCCAGATGGGGACAAATATCTTTGTCATGGCAAAATTAACCCCGAACAATTGGGGAAAGGTAGGGATCTTGCTCATAGTATGCACTTTCTTGCATAAATTTAGCTAGTGAAGTATCCATGAAGATTTGTGGAATTCAAGCCTGAGGTTGCAGAGAAACGGTGCTGACAACCTTATACGTAAAAGTAATCAAAGGGCGATAACTCCTTGAAAAATCATTCGACTGGAACATGATGAAAATATGCGCATCCCATCTTGATAACGAAGCAGTTTTTGCAGTTTCGTTGAAATCATGACCATAGCCC
>JAUMHA010001850.1:0-10010 GCA_032359765.1 Saxidomus gigantea
ATATCCGATATTGTGTTTGTGATCATAAACTATCGGAACATCGTAATACGTTATGGAACCACTAGGTACTCTTGAATATTAAATTTCAAAACTCGGATTTCGACATAAAAACAACGATTCTTTGGTAACTTGGCAACGCCTCTACCATCAAACTTGCTCGGCCTGACTAGTTGTCATTTCGTGTGAAACACTAGTCTAAAATACGCCTTTATGCGTTTTGGTATAAAACTGAAACTTATCAGCAAATTAACTTTACAAAGGCACTTGTAGATATTTTTTTAAAATATAACAACATATTTTTATGCTTTTAACACGTTGTAATTGTTGTACTTTATGTAAATGCGTGGTTCGAAAATGGTCCGAAAATATCCGCATTTTGCCGAAGTCGGTTCGTACCTGGGTACGAATAACTAAGAAATCACATAGATCTACATGTCTTGCGTTGAGTTTTAAATTTACGTTCATTTGTCCTACATCGAATAAATATGGTGAAAAAACATTGTACGTTTCTTCTTTTTACAATACTTGTGTTGATGGAGCCGGTATTATCAGACAAAGGTATGTGTCACCATTATAAAAATGAGCATCTTCATGTAAGATTTTAATCTTAACCTTTTCAGCCAATATCAACAAATTGAAACAATATACTGCAGTAAGAACCAAGACCAAAAATTTTAGACTAGGTGGGAACTTTTTAAACAACTTCTCCCGCCGTCTTTGATTTATATTTGAAATGACTGTACATTAATTATTAAAAAATGAATTTCTTCAAAAAAAGACTTTATGATGTCCTGTTGAAGGTAACAATTGAAAAATAAGAGTGAATTTTGAATATTAACCAATATTAAAAGTGATATCTAAGCAGAAATGTTATACAAATAATTGCTTGCGAGGGTATTTGAATCAATAACAGACGTGTCAATACAAACCAGTGTATGTGTCCCAGTTAAAAGTTTGTCAATGAATGAAAATATTTGGCAATCATCCATAATAGGCATATATCTATTTAACTGACACGCTATAAAGTGTACTTTACTAATTTTTGTCAACCTAATTACAGGACAAACAATTCAAATATTTCAATTTTGTTGGAACTCTTGTATTTGTAATCTTTTAATCTAGTTGAGTTATCAGTAGCCCCAATAAATAATCACCAACCCTAAGTTGCCATTTCTACTACACCTGTATTAAGCAGCGGCCACTTGTGTTTGATAAAGTCATTGATAGTAAGTGATACAATTACAAAAACATTCATAAATATGGCGTGAGATAGTAATAGATCGCACTTCTTTTTATTTCGCCATATGCAAACCCATCGTTCAGGTGCCGCGCGACCTTTCCTGATAATAGAACTGTTTACGGGTGATTGTAACACACACCTATAAAAAGTATAAATGCATTAGTTATTCGTCGTTGGATTATAACCTTCAGTACACATTCCGAAAAAATAAAGCCTTAAATCTTCTGTTTTTTATCAGTTACAGCTTGTTCAACCCAGTCTATTTGCATAACATTTGCAGTAGACAGGACAGTTAATATCAATGGAATACAACAGCAACAGATGGTCCATTTCATACAAGATGTCACAGCGACCACACCGGAGGACAGTGAGGGTTACTTGATATATGTAAATAAGGAACGAAACGAGGTAGCTACATTTGTTGTTGAAAACCAAACAGCTACTTATACATACTTTTATGGACTAGAAGACTGGGAACCAACTGGGTACATAATATCAGCAATAGCTCTTGAACAGGAAGTCAACGTGTGTTTCAATACAAGTGGCTATAAACTTGATGTGTTCTTTTTACTTGTCAGTGACTTAACAAAACTTCAAGGTATATCACCAGAACTGTTATGGAAGGAGACATTCGTAATTGTCTTTGGATCACATATTCCAAACGAATTTCAACGTCTAGCAAGCAGTGAGGATCACGCTCATCTCATTAAAGATTCCGATGACGTGACAACAGCTGTCAACATTGTCTCCAAACAACTCTGTAAAGGTTGGTTTATTATCATCTTAATTTAGTTTATACTATTCTGTTTAGCTTGATTGTGAAGAAAGCTTGAAGCATACCTTTCGTGAGATCTGCAGCTTCCATACCGTGTAGAAGCCGATTGTTCTCGACGGGCGACGAAGTAAAGAGAACGCTATGAGTACTAGTTATTTGCATGTTCTTCCCGGAATGTACCGTTCAATTACTTACAAGTGTAAACAGGGCTTTTTAAATTCACGAGGTCGTTTTTGTCGCGATTTTCTATTTTTATTTCTTAATCGAGAGGGTTTAACGTCAAGGGAGCATGCAAAGACAATTGGCAAAAGCAATAAATTACCGAGATATGCTTGATATCGCCGAATGTTATATACAGTTTTTGTACCTTTTATGGTATTTGTTACAAAAAAGACTTAAACGCTTTTCCCCAATAAATAAATGACCCACTGCATAAATTATACCGGATGTTATAAAAACTATAATCTATAACAAACACTTTTGTTAAACAAGAATATTTTACTGCTTGCACGTGCAGATGGGAATATCTGGCTCGAGGGTAACTGTTTTTGGAGGTAACGAGGCTCTGCCGAGTTACCGCCAAAACAGTTACCCTCGATAGCCGGATATTCTCATCTGCACGTGCAGCCAGTGATATTCTATTTCTTGCATACCATTTTCTACTAAAAGTAGCAGAGTTGAAATTAAATTAATGACTTATATTTACGCGCTATTTCCTTGTATTAATGTACGAATTTACTTATTCATTCATAAAAGAAGGTTGTTCTGATGAAATTAAGTCGTCTTACACCTGGGGGATATCCCGATCTGGTATACAAGAATGACTTATCTTGTTATACAGAATGTGGTGAGGAAGGGTGCAAGTGATATATTTAATCTTGCAAATCTCAGGGTTGGTTAATTCGTTTTTGTTGCAAGAATAGCTTGTGAGTGAAAACAAATTGTCAAGCAAATAACGGAGGCTTTCTATAGACCTCTACGGTGACCGTGTTAACTAGGTTTTCTTATGATTTCGTAAGATGACCTAGTTTTTGACTCCGTTTAAGTCGACGTAGAGTCCATAAAGTAAAACATTCTAAAGTTCATAATTTTCAAACTTTTAAGCTTTTATTTGTGTTGCAGATATTCTTTTCCCGTATATACATGTACCTGATGTTGAAGTCATTCCCAAAGAGACAGATTCAGGAGAGAGGACATTTTATTTCGTATTGGGAGGCGTATGTATTGGAATTATCATAAGCTTTTTAGTGCTGATTTTATGCCGCAAGAAGAAACTTGAAGAAAAGGAAATGGTGCAACTGGTAGGTTACAAAATGAGTAATTCTGAAATTGTTTATGAGGCTTCTCCGAATGGAAAATTAAGTAATGACATTGTGTGAGGTTTGGTCAGTCGCAACTAGAACAACCAAGAATAGTGTATATTAAGCTTAACGATTTTGCTCATCACAAACTGAACTTGACCATAAACGGTTTAAATGATCTAACGGGATGATACTTATCTTATTAGTTTTTTCAAAGAGAATGAGTATTGACATCATTTGTTCAATAGAAATTATTGTTAAGCGATATGACAGCACAACATAATTTATAACCTGATCATCTTAATTTTTATTGTTAAGCAAATAGTCATTTAAAGGCGTCGTAACATGGATGGAGTTATAATATTTGGTGTTGTACTTAAATTTGACAAGAACATTGTATATCTGACAATTCTCCATTTATGCAGATTGGGCTCGGAAGGGTTTTCACTGATTAGAAGGGTTAATTACAGATCACGGTAATTTATTGAAAAATAGTAACATATAAGATAAATTCTTTAATTTTTTTAATGTATTGATGCCTAGTTAAAATGAAAATAGTGTACAAAATTAAGCAATGTACACAATACTATGTAATGTATATCTTTTGGTATATATGTTTTGTACATGGGCACTTGATGCAATAAAGAATCTTGAATCTACATGTAGTTTCAGGACGTCTTCTAACGGTTTAAGAATGATGACTTTATATGCTTTCCAAAATATCATATGGTCTTAAAACTGCCATTTTTCTGTCACAATTCATAATGTATGACATTACATGTATTGAGCATACATTGTATTCACTCTTTTTTACTCTTTTTATAATGCTATTTTAAGGGAGATCCCTGTTGAAATTTTGTTATTCCTGTTTTTATATATACTAACATATTGTCATTTAGTTTGTTGAAGAAATAGTAACGGGTCGGTGATTTTTTTTGCAAAAGTTATCTTTATGGATACACCATCAAA
Organism: Saxidomus gigantea; assembly: GCA_032359765.1. Taxonomy (NCBI): domain Eukaryota; kingdom Metazoa; phylum Mollusca; class Bivalvia; order Venerida; family Veneridae; genus Saxidomus; species Saxidomus gigantea. The sequence continues at coordinate 4,286 of JAUMHA010001850.1, forward strand.
GGGAGGTGTTAAATTCAGAATTCGGGTACCGTACTATATTTTTCAGAATTAGGTATAAACTTCCCATCTTTTCTACAGAATACGTCACATTTTAGGATGAAAAATAAGAGATTGTTGTGTTTTTTTTTACATCACCTGAATAAATGTTACGTTCCTTATCATTACCCAACCAACTTACGACAATTTATTTCCTTCAGTTTTTGATAAATTATTTTTCGTAATCACGGAATAACAAGGTTTGTGAGATATTCTGCCTTAAAACGCAAAAAAATCGGGGGTTGATGTATTTCAATAAAAACTGGGAAAATGTGTTTTTAGTTCGAACTTAAGATATAACGGCATAGTTCTGTAACAATAACTGTAACAGGAACCTGTTATATAAGTCATTGTATAGCCAACTATTCCCTTTGTAGTAAAGTTTGAATTAAGCGAATATCTTTAACAATTTAAAAAAAACACTCTTTTTTTACCCATACCACCATTGTAGTACATGTATATGGCAGAATTTGTCATTTCATTCACAAAATGTGAGGTAAAAATATTTTTCTCAAAATGTTCAATATTTTTACCCTAAAGTGTTCCTATTGTACCTGAAGAATGTTACAGTATATTTGTTGTTTTTGTAATTATAATGTTTGAAAGAATAACACATGTAAATTTCCGGAAGTGTAAAAATCCAAAACCACAATAGCGGGCACTCTTAAAGACAATTGAATAGGAATGCGAGATACTCACCACAGGGGTCCATTTATTTTAACCTGTGAAAGTAAATATTTATGCAGTTTGCTTGTTATTATTATGTATAAGCTTGCTTACATATAAAGATTTTAAAGGAGAGGTTCATCATAGATAGTTTGTCGTGAAAAAAGAATATCAATAACCGACGTTATCAACAAATATATAAATTTGTATAAGCTTTAGTGCTGCTATATATTGTGTACAAATCTGATTTGAATATTGTAGACACACTTTTACAATCCGTCCATTTTGTTAGATATTTTTGTTTATTTTCAGTAGATATGTAAATCAGTATTACTTACATGTACGTGTTTTAAAGATATCAAATGTTCGATATTTAATTTTAAAAGTATTTGCTATAGAAATCTCTTGTAACATTGCATACCTGTTTCAGCTATCTTGTCTTTAATTTGCTACAACCTTAATTATCTGTATACGGACTTTTATATGTACATGTTTTCTTGTTCAATTTTCATATTTGGCAGGTTAATGTCAACGGAAACTTAAGTGATAAATTGACTTTAAAGTTTATTCTTGCGGGATTCAATGTAATACGGGTATGCAGAAATCAATTTTATTTTAGGCTATGTATAGTCAGTATTGCACAGAGTTTATATACCACAGTTAGATCGTTATACACTACACAGTTCATGCAGATATAATCACAGGTTGCAGAGGTTCTCTGTTGATCCATATGAGCGTGATAGGGCCAATTCACCTCTTTTAATGTATATGAGTATCTAAGGTGATATTGGGACTTCAAAGTTTATTATTGCGGCATTCAATGTAATAAAGGTTTACAATGTACAAGTATATATATTTAACTTCAGTCTAAATTGGCATGCATTATACGTTTTTGTCTCTGAAATCAATTGTTTATCACCTTGTTGTTAATTTGAATTATAAACTGGTTGTAATTAAAAATAACTTTTGTTGTAGGGTCTTTGCTTAAATGTAAAATGACTTTATGTGTTCAGAACTTTGTTTAACATTGCTTACTTTATAGTTTGAATATGTTTATAGGAGTTGACAAAATGTTTGCCCTAAAGTGTTCCTATTGTACCTAAGAATGTTACAGCATACTTGTTTTGTTTTTTTAATCATAATCTTTGAAACATAACACAGTCATGTAAATTTCCGGAAGTGCAAAAATCCAAAACCTCAATAGCGGTCACTCTTAAGTGATTGTAATTTATCCATTTATTTTAACCTGTGGCATGAAAACGCAGTATTTCAACACACACTATTAATGTATAGTCCCAAACTTCATGTGACTGCGGGTTTAATCATCTTGCACAGAGTTTTCATATCACAGTTCAATCTTTACTACACAATTCATGCAAATATAATCACGGATTGTTCTCTGTTGTCACAGGTGGGCGTTAGAGGGCCAGTGTCCCTCATTTCTGCATAATTTTTTTATAAGTATCTTAGGTGAAAATGGGGCTTTAAAGTTTATTTTTGTGGCATTCAATGTAATACAGGTATATTTATATTTAACTTCAGTCAAAGTGGGCATGCATGACTCGTTTTTGTCTCTGAAATATTTTTTCACCTTATTGTTAATTTGAATTATGAATTGGTTGTAAGAAATATTAATTTTGTTGTAGGGTTTTTGCTCAAATGTAAAAAATGACTTTATTTATTCAGAACTTGTTTAACATTTCTTATTTGATAGTTTGTATATGTTTAAACGAGTTTACGTCGTGATACATGTAGTAGATTTGCATGGGTGGCTCATTGGGCGTCCAAACGTCATGTGACTGTGGGTTTATAGGGGGTCGGGGAGCCATCCCCCACCAACCTAACAATGTTTACAGAAACTATTAATACTAAGTCATATAGATTTTTAAACAAATATAACAATAAACAAACCAATTTATCACATTTCAAATTTGCTAATATATTTACTAGAACATGTCGCAAAAATAGTGTAATAATGGGATTGGTTTTTTTTGTAGAGGACAAAAAGAAGGAAAGTACAGACAATTTGTGTGCAATAATTGAGAATAGTGTGCGCATCCGTGCGCGTGGTCGTGTGTGTGTGTATGTGTAAAACTGTCTAGTTTTCTTGTTGTAGGGAAACATTTTGTTCCAATTCTAGTCTACTTTGAAATTCAATTTTGAATGAGGTGAAGGAATATTTTACATTTTTGCATTGACTATCATAAGTCTGTTGCTGTTCTTAAGTAAGATCTTCAATACAATGTACTAGTTATTGTTGGTCTGTATAATAGTTTATGATACTTTTTTCATTACAGCTTATTTCTACTTCCAATTGCAATATTTTACCTTTTTCTACTTCAATCTATTTTGTGAGATGTTTTCCTTATGAATTTTATTAACTAGAAATCCTACTCCCGCATTGTTTGAGGAATCCCCCCGCTGAAGTGCATGTCATATATAGTGTCCACGGTATTTTTAGATAATTATCAAATTCAAATTTTTTTTCATGAAAAGATAATTATAATAAGTATCATAAATCTGATTACACCAGGCCCCTGCTGATAAATCTTTCTTCGTGCTTAACTGAGTTTGAACACAAACCGATATTTACTCATATCACCTTTTATTAAAAGGAACAAAAACCCCGGAACTTCAAATTTTTTGACACATTCTTGTAAATAAATATCGACTCAGTTGAGCACGAAAAACATTTATGAGCACGGAGCCAGGTGTGTCATTATGGGCACAACGTTAGCCGGAATACAATGATTTCATGAACCGTAACAACTATTCTTGCCATAATATGAATTTTGTAAATAAACTATTTGCTGCGATCTATATACAAATGTTTGTTTTTTCTTTTACAAATCAATAATTACGGGAAAAAAGGCATTACCGGCCGGGCCTGATATCAGCATTACACATCCGTGATTGCAATAGCTTAATCAAGCCATTTGGTTTTGATTCACAGAAAAGAAAGGTCTGTGTCATTGACTTACTTAGTGCTTGTGAATTATTTTTCCTTTGTTTGCCGTGTCACACATTTTACAAGTGAAGGATAACTGTCAATGTGAAGCTTATCGAGCCACTCCGGGGTCCGCTTCCCGGAAAAACCAGTACTGGTGTCATTTGAGGTACGGTCGTGACCCCAGAAGGGCTCGAAACCCGCAACCCTTGGGATGGGCAGCAAACACCTTAACCTCTACACCACCGTTCTTCTTAAATTCATGCCACCATGCGTTTATTATCAGTCAAGAAGGCTTAAACCACTTAAACAAACGTGCAAAGATGACCCTATGTGGCCCTATATAGCCTTGAATAAATCATATAGATACAGGTTATGGACGGAGTTGATCAAGTTTCAAAGTTGACTTAAATTTATCAAAAGAAGTTATTGTGATCGAGTTTGATCATGTAGGTACTAGTAAAATAGAACAAAAGTAGCCTATAGTGTGCTTACGAGTACACCGTTTTCCTATCAGTGTGTCTTGGTTTTGACCCTTAGCCAACATTTTAGTAATTTGATAGTGTTACTAAGTCTGTAGTGTTGACGCAAGGATTGGCATATGCTAAAAAAAATTGATCATACATGAATGAGGCCATTAAAACACATTTTATTTTTAAAATTCATTTAATAATGAATAGGGTTTACAGATGTCCAATATTACTTGTCACAGACACAAGTAAAACCAAGGTGTGTTGCATCCTTTATTTCTTCTTATCAAAATGTAATAACAAATAGCTAAAAACGTAGACCATTTTAATGTTTTATATTGAATGTACATGTACATGTATATTTAGACAAAATGTACCAATTGGTGCATGTGAAACTTTAAAAGAGAAGCAACCCGAGAGGCATCAGGCACATAAAACAACTCTTCCAATAAAACTGACTAAATACTCAACAAAGAAGAACGTCTCTTGTACATCTCATGTGTTTGAATAGCAATACCTTCACCGCAATTCATCTTAAACTTATGTTGACAAAGTAAATACATGCAGCTCCAGCATGGTGACGTTCTGTATTATGTGTATTTAGTATATCACTCAAACCTGATATAAGCAGCCTGGGACGTATAAGACAAAGTGGCCACTTACAAAACTGGTCTTTGCTTGATATACAAACGTATCTTGAACAAATACTTAACATAAATAAGCAATTTCTCAATCCAAAGGCAACTTACACAGGAATAATTGTGTAAAAACTCATATCCCGAATCATGGAATTCTTAACATTTATGCTATACACAGCACACATCATATATTCCTACTGAAATTAGAAATTAAAGCTTATCAAAAATGTTTAGATCATTCTCTAGACTGGTGAAGCTTGTGCATCTATTCTTGTTAATATAGTCTTTGAAAAAGTCTAGCGCTGTCAATTTTTTACGAAGTACAATACTCCTGAAGCCAACTTCTCCTTGCTGAAATGATAAGAAAATGGAGATATGAATGAATATACAATATATACAGTACATACTTTGTTTAATGCAAAACAATGCCGTATTAGACATCATTTTTTTCAATATATTTCTCTGTTCTGTTCAATATGAATATAAAATCCCATTGGAAGTTCTTTTAATTTTGTAAAGTTTATTCCGATATCTCCATTTATTCACATGAAATGCTAAAGAAAAGAATGTTGGCAGTGGACTTAATACGACACGAACATTTAGTTAAAACGTCGGTGATATATGTTACCAGTAGTATCATCCTGCCAAAAGATTATCTTATATAAATCCAAGTGATCTGATATGATAAGGCTACAGCTAAACAAGCTGGGGCCAACACTATATGCTCAAATACAGACATAAATGAAAACACATTGAGCCGCCACTGTGACAGTTATGTCACTCTCAACAAAAAACAGGCTCAATAAAAAGTGTACTTAATTATAAACAAAGTTCTAAATAGCAAACATGTTGATAATCAGGTAAATGTACATGTCGACCCATGTTCAACTAAGACAGAAAAGAATGTTAGTGTATTGGCTGAATTATGACACTGTTTACAACATCTTTATCTTTTTGATAAGAACGTC
>JAUMHA010001861.1:0-10010 GCA_032359765.1 Saxidomus gigantea
TAAAAGAGAAAGAAAAAACTAAAAGATGGATGAAGTAAAACAAAAGAGCGTAAAAAGCTCGAAGGTTCGAAATGTTCTGTTTTTGAAATGTTACTAAATATGTTTTGTTGATATATCTAGCGTGTTTTATGATATAAACGCCCTCAATTGTTTGTTAAATGTGTCGGTTGCATTTCTCATGTTTGCTATTATATTTTTTAAGTTTATTTTACTGTTAAAAAAGTACACAGACATTTCAGCGGAATGTAACATGTTTTTGCGTTTATATTTAAGTATCAAATATTTTGCTAAAGTAATAATGAAATTAGCAATATTTATTTTCTACCTTTCTAATTGGTGTTCTAAAATACCAAAAGAAACAGTTTAAAATTACAGCGGAACAATTACATATCCTTTAATGGTAAATAATCTATACATTTCCAACTAAAACTGCTGAATTATTTCACACTCTGAAATACAAGTGTTAAACCGTGTCTGGAGCCATAAAATAGAAGTCACAAATATTACTCAGAACAATCTTCCATTTTAACAAGAAAACATTATTTTGATTAATTATCATGAAACATTTGTACTGAAATTGTCTAATTTGAATATCCATTGTACATTTCATTGGTTATATGAACACTTTTTTCCAATCAATATTATCTTTCTCCAATTTGAGTATAATTTTATATTCGTGCATGCTTGCCTTTCGGTCACCTCTAAATTGTAAAGCATTTTATTCATTTTAGTGTCCGACGTTATTCTAGAGATTAAGTATTTTGCTATTACTGTTCTTTGCATTGACTCCTGTATCATGTTTTGTTTCCTGTTTTTGTCTATGGACGAAAGAAGTAAATGATAGTTAAAAATATCAGATCTGTGTACTAGTATATTGTACAATTTTGCTGTTCAGAAATTATTTCTTCCCTTTGTATCGTTCATTTAGATTTGCAGCAACAAGAAAAGCAGATTATAACGAACATAAGAAATAAGAAAATATAAACGGAGAGGCTGGTTTTCCTATTGTTTTCGATGTTATTGTGTGAGGAATTTGAGTCTTTAACCGTTGAGTGTGGCTGTTAGTTTTCATTAAATATATTGACAAAACTTTAATATTTTCTTATATTTCAGCAATAAGATCTATATCTAAGATGAAAGACACTTTTAACAGCGTTGTTATTTTAATACAAGTCTTGTTAGCATTGACGAAACCATTGTAATTTAAGAAAAATTATGAGTGTAATAAAACTAAAAATCTCTTTTCAAATAAATTGTCTTATTCTTACTGTCAGTATTTCATTGTATTTATCCAATATAAGATGTATGTATTCTATTCTCCTTGTCAAAGCAATACAGATCCAATGAGCCTACACTACTTATATTCCTCTTTTCAAGTGTAGTATATATCGCCCGTTGTTTGGACGTACATTATTACGTAAAAATGATATCTTCATATAGGAGCAAAGGTCATGTTAATGACATTTTTGGAAAAAATCTTTTTAGCATTTTTGGGTTACAAATGTCAATTTTCATTAGTCTTTAAAGTTTGTTAGCTGTATTTTCACGAAAAATACCTTTTTGTGCCAAAAACAATAAAAACACGTAACTGCACTTCAAACTTTATTGGTGCAAAAACTGTGGTAACTACACTTACTACAATTTTTGCAATGAAGATCTTTGAGTTTGTAATTTATCATTTTGTTCGAAAAGTATGGTAACTGCACTTGCCAAACGTATAGCATAAACAACTATCTTTTTTTAATGTAACACCATGAAAGTACGAAAGAAGCCCTAAAATAAGGTCGGTATTTAACTTTCGGTCATTTGTAAAGAAAGAAGTATCAAGTTAACTTTCCAATGCAAAAATCCACCTAAAAAGAAACATCGGGACACATTGTAAAATATCGAGATTAACGCAGATTTAAAATTTCAATTTTGTCTTTCTTTTTCCAAAATGGTGGGTACCCGAATATTTGTCACGTGATACGCGTCAAGTTATCGTATTACGCTCGTTACCGGACCATACTATTTGATTCGGTAAAAGTGAAAACTCAGTCTATACCGTAGACTCATATATATGCAAGTTTATTTTTATTTAAAATGAAAGAAAAAACTTAACAATATAGTAAATGTCATTCTCTGAGTATAAGCTAATGGTATGCAGTCCTCTTCTTTCATTTTTATTTTTAATTTTGTACATTTTAATATTAAAAGACCAGCGAGGAAAGCCGAGGAATCAAATTTACCAAATATTAATAAGATATCAGTTATATGCGAAGCCGTTTTTGACCGAAATTGACCGCGTTAACCCGGCGTTTTTACCATATATGGTAAAAACGAAACAAAAACGTAAGCGCCACTGTACATAAAAATTAAAGTTATCAACCATTTTCATTGGTAAAAAATTGTAAAATATATCGTTTAAGACTTAACCCACGCTCATTATGAAATCTGGAAATTTCATTTTCTTTCTTAATATGTATTTGTTTTCTATAATACATATAGAGAAATGTTCGTTCAACAATAGTCTTCGATTTTACTTTTAGATTGTATACATTATTTTGCTGTTTTATGATAACACAATTTACACATACTATTTAAGTATCAACGTTCTTCTTATAAAAATCTATTTTACATCGTTTCATATGTCCGATACTATCTGTGATATATCCTTTACCGTATAAAGAGCCAACGAAAAAGAAGATTGCAATGTATCGCTCACCTGTGTACCATTTGCCGTAATACAATAAAAGAGAAGTAGGAAACAAAGTAAAAGCACAGCGACTGTTTAGTTTCAAAGTTTATGTAAAGGATACGTGAGTTTATAAACAAGAGGGCCTAAATGGCCCTATTTCGCTCACTTGCGACTTATGGCAATATGTGACCAAGCTTCAACCCTAAACTATATATCATAAACACAAACATTCTGTGTGACCTTGACAAGGCAAATCTTTTGACCTATTTACATAATGATTGGGTTTTAAATATAACCTGTATGGCATACAAAACGGTTCTAACCGGGTGACCTAGTTTTTGACCCGAGATGACCCACATTCGAACTCGACCTATATTTTATCAAGGCAATTATTCCTACCAAGTTTCAAAAAGGCCGATGAAAAATGCAACTTCTAAAGCATACACAAGGTTTTGTATGATTTGATAAATTCGACCTAGATTTTACCAAGGCAATCATACTGAACAAGTTTCATGAAAATCCAGTGACAAATGCAACCTCTATTGCATACACAAGGTTACATGTGGACAGACGATAGACGACAGGCAGACGTATAGTTACATTTTATTGTTGTAGCTACAAAACGGTAAGTGTTGAAATACATTTGCAAAACTTAACACATGGTTCAGTAGTGGGAGTAGAACACTAAACAAGCCCAATTTGACAGCAAGATACATAGTTTGAAATTCTTTGTTTAAATGCGAATACGAATGGTTATGCGAATGTATGTATTATGCAAAACGGTTCATTTCAAGGGGATGTCTCAGTACACTTACTAATGTTACACGTATACTACAACCTTAGGTAGTTATAGCCACCTCAGTCGCCAAATTGAAGCATTTTTTTACCTAATTGCTCTTTCAATAGTCGCACTGTAGTCTATTTCTGAACTCGTATATTGCTCACTTCCGGCGCTCAACCTGTCTGTTGATATTTGCGGAGGTAAATGCCATTCCCACCGCATATTCGTTTCGATATATGTATATTTTGTCACGAAGTGTCACTTTTAGAGTGGTAAGGTTTCTTGCCCTAGTCATAAGATTAAATTGCTGGGCATTACGCCAAAATCCGACCGATGCTCATGAAATGCGTCCACCGCTTTAAGGTTAAGCACGTGTGGCCGGCGTTAATCATGGGAACGAACAAATGCCTGTTTTCAGCGCAGGGAATGAAATGCCGAATATTTAGCAACACCCTGCCAGAAACTAAGTAAGACATTAAAAGAATTCATTATTGACCAAACACGAAATCTATAACGCATTACATACAATTTGCTTTTTGACCCTATATCGCAGCTGAGCCGTTGCTATATACTATACCATACGAATACCGTACTCTTATTATTAAAACGTTAGCAAGCACCAGTGTAAAAATAATCATTTATCGTTTAACTATCAGTTGATCTTTACAGAACTTAAGTACATGTAGCATGTTTTAATGCCACAGCGACTGCATAATTTTGATTACGTTCAAATTGACAGAATCGACGAGAACATTAGTTTAAGACATGTCCGATGACGACGATATTGCCATTGATTGGATTGCAGATATGTCTGCTGTGACTACTGCACGAAATTGTCAAAGAAACCATGCTAGAACATATTTGGCGACCTTGGTCAGATATATATCGGTTGTATAGGCTTTTAATGACAAAATAATACGTAAGATATTTGCTACGTGTTAAGTGTCAAGTGACATCAGTAATGAGGATATTGTTAAATTCAGGATTCCCATTGACATTCGCATAAACATTTGCATTTGCTTGTAAGCAAATAAGGTCCTATATGATGCTTGTTAGTCGGCCTTGGTGAGTTTTTACAAAGGCTTTTTTATTTCTAAACTTTTTAAACATTATGTCCTTGTTATTGTGAACAAAGGTATATGTTTACATAAGTTGATGTTGTAATAGTAGATTTTCAGGGACGAATCATGGGGGCAATGTGTCAAAAACTTGACAAAATTTCACTTTGCAAGTTCGACATGTTATTGTCAAAATTGTTCAACTGAAATGAAAGCAACAACATTAAAAAGCTAAATATCGACTTGCTAATATGTAAGAACGTGTAAAGTAAATGCAAAAGCAGCTCACATTTTGTTTTCAGTTTTCCAATGATATTGTAGTCATGCTGGCATATACGCGCCAAAATAAATTAAAAAGAAGGAATACTAGATTAAAATAAATATGAAAAAAGACATTTTCTCCATCAAATGTTTACTTTTAAACAGTAAAAGTATCAATATGTTGCTGCATCTGAGACTCTGGTATCGCCGTTTTCATCAGTTATAAAGGCTTAGATATAGAAAATGATAGGTTGGTAGCGTGGATGGAGAACGTTTATCTGGCTCGGCTCCGGAATTTATCGAAGAACCATATCATGTTAATCATAATACCGCAGGTACATCTGAATCGTCAATAACCTCTGTATATGAGACCGTTCACACTAAGTGGAGCCTCATCATTTTGGCCTTTTCTGATTGTGTAAACTTTGTTTACGTTCAAAACAAAATGGCAGAATATCAAAAAAAATATCCGGCATCCTGTTATCGGGCCGATAATGCTGCAAGTGACAGGATAAATTTGACTTCCCGTCTTATTGTAATCCCATAACGCGACCTTATTTTGCTTTTAAGCTAGAGGTTTACTTGCGTATTATCTCTGGTACTTCAAATCGAGATACACAATTATGTGAAGATATCAAGGGTTTTATAAATACAGTCGTTGGAAGGTAGGCGTGCTGTTGTGAAATGAAGAATAGCAGAAAGTGTTGATGGCATTGTGTTTGCCGACATTTTAGGATGACTATAGAACTGTTTTGAGCAAATACCATACAATAACTGTTTAGATGCTTAAATAGATTTCACATTATTTTGCTACATAATTCTTTTTGAATGCAAAAAAGCAACAGTTTGTAAATTTATCATATTTACGTACGAAATTAAAAGGATAGTTTTGTCAAACAAATTGATTTATAAAAAGTGTATACAAGGCAATGTTTCTGAAGTTTGTATTCACCGTCAATGCAATTTTGCTTTCTTCCATCACTCACTAAATCTAATCTCGTTTGATTGTGACATAACACTTTAATCGTATTCCCATATCTAAAAGAAGTTTAGTTTATATATCACGTTTCTTAATAAAACGATAAGGTAGATAATGCGAGTGTTAATGGCTCAGGTCAAATATATACCTATTTACTACTGATATACTGTGAATGAAAATGGATCTGCACTCGCTACTTTATTGTTTTCCAAATACAATTGCTAAAATAAGATATTAAGGGAACAATGTTTATATCTACATATTTCATTTCTGTGTATCTTTGAAAAACACATGCCTGAATCAGAATAACAAAACTGTGAAATATGTAAAAGTATTAACAAATTTCAGCAGCGAAATAGACGTTATTACACAAAATCGCCGTTGGAATTTGTTTATGTCAGAGTTCGAAGAAACCAAAATCTCAAGTTACAATGCAAAAATATATGCTAAGTACAATTATTTTTTCGTTGAATCTGTTTAAGAGTGCTTAATATCTAATACTGAGCTAAAATGAATACGATATTTTGAAGTCCATTCTTGACATTTCGTTTTATTTAAGCACATTTTTTAGAGATTTTTATCAAATACCAGTAGTATCTACGAATTTTGTAAAAGCTTAACGACAAGACGAAAGGTCATATTTGAGAGAGTAATGCCCCTTTTTACACTTATATTTTGTCACAAAATTATTGGTTTTTCTGACAAAGCATAAGAGGGCGACACAAGTGTTCTACTGAACACCCATCTAGTATTGTATTTTGAGCGAAAACATCCGATGTACAAAATTGCATTTTAATGTGAAACCTGTGTCACCTGACGCATTACCTATTGCGTGACAAATGATATTATTAAAAGTATGTATGTTTATGGCTTTATGCATCGCGATTGTCTACACTGTATACCTTTTAAGATACATTTACGACACGAGATTCTTAAAGAACCATTATTTACAGTTTCAATATAACACAGATGCGTTTCCAGTTAAAATATACGATCTACAAAAGACAATGAAATGGAACGGTGAAAATTATTTTCAGCTTCAAAGTAGTATTTCATATCGCAAGGAAGTATTTGCTACTTATGTTCGACCTTTTATAAACGCAGCTGGTATAAATTGCACAAAAATAATAAGCAACAACCAGGCTGAAATTTCAAAAGCCAAAACTATCATGGAAAACACAAATTATACACATACAGTTAAAATGCCAGACTTCTACTTGAAAAGAACATTAAATTGTCAAAAGTTTCGAAATTTAAGAGGCTACATTGACCATCCGCTCAGCAAAATTGAATTACAGTTCCCACTTGCGTTTGCAATATTAACTTTTAGAGATATTGAACAGTTTGAAAGACTGTTTCGCTCTATATACAGACCTCATAATTTTTACTGCCTTCATTTGGATTATAAGATAAACGAATATGAAAGACGTGCATTTGAAAGTATAGTCAATTGTTTTAGTAATTTGCATATTACCAACATATCTATTGATGTACGATGGGGAACATTTTCTGTCTTAGACGCAGAGCTAATGTGTATGAAAGCACTTTGGCAATACAAAAAATGGAAATATTATATAAACCTGACTGCGCAAGAATTCCCCCTTAAAACAAATCGTGACATTGTTTCTATCTTGCAAAATGTTCGTGGTGCCAACATTGTTCAGGCAATATACATAAGGTATTACATTTTTCATTTATCTTTATTGGCTTTTATTCATGTCGATATGTTTATCGTACAATTAAAAACAGAAAGGAAAACATTTATTTTTTCAAAACATGTATAACTTTTAATAAACATGGGTGTGACCTTCTGATTCTCGGGTATAAGGGTTAGAATATGTGATACGTCCCTTTGACGTTTATATATTTGCATCGCAACTAGAACACATTGTTAACAACGTAATCGGATTTTCTTTTATTAATAACAATGATGAGTATATGCATTACGAAACATGTGATTTTTTGTGTATTACATAAGTTTGTACATAATCATACGACTGTTTTATTAAGGCGGTCTCTTACTGGTTAAAGTATGTGTAAACTTGTTTAAAAAAGTCATCTCATTATATAAATAATTGTATTTATAGATTATTAGCCGAAATGACTAAACTATGTGTTTCTGTTTAAAGCCGGTTTGCGCACACGACCGCCTTTTAATACTTCAGTACTTTGATTTTACTGTACCATTTTTGTTTTTGTAAATGTGTGTTCTTAGTGCTGTGGTGGTGTGCACTTCTGGGTGCTGTGGGGCTCGTTTTGGGGAGGCTGCGTTTTTGGTACGTGGCTTTCCCTGTTTGATATTATTTTTGTTTTTTTTTTATTGAGAGATGGCAATATGTTTTTTTTTATTTAAAAAAAAGATCACATTGAAGACATGCATATCATAAAATATCGCTTGGATTCAATCTTACTTTTCTGATTGACAGCAGTTAGTCGATGTATCTGGTGTATTTTCTAGCCTTGCTAGTATAACCTGCAGGGTACCACAAGGGTCGGTTTTGGGTCCCCTTTTATTTTTAATATATGTCAACGAGACGTCTGCTATTGTTAATAACAAACTTTTGTTGTACATTGATGAATACGGGATTCTTGTTTCGGGAAAAAGTAAATCTCATATATAATCTAGTTTGTATTCTGAGTTGGAACTGGATAGTGAGTGGCGTATTGACAACAAACTTTAACTGCACCTTGGAAAGAAAAAGTCTATTCACTTTGGGTCTAAACCTAAGCTCAGGTCACAGAGTAAATTAAATATATCCTGTAATGGTTCTAGTATTCAGGCTACCGATACAGTCAAGTATCTAGGTGCTATTTTGGACCAGCGTCTTTCCTGTGATGACATTGCAAGGTCAGTTGTCAAACAAGCCAATGCCCGTTTGAAGTATTTGTATCGCAAGAGTCAATTTCTAAATCTACATACAAGAAAGTTATTAATTATGTCATTAATCCATTGCCATTTCGACTATGTTTGTTCATTTTGGTAACCTAGTTTGTTTAAATACTGGAGGAAAAGGCTTCAGATACCCAGAATAAATTGGCTCGCTTTATCTTGAATCTGGATCGTAGATCGCAAATAGGGCCAGTGCAGTTTCAGTCCTTGAACCGGTAACCGGTCTCAAAGAGAGTGGACCAGATCACTCTCTGTCATGTTCATAAGATTAAGACAGGCACACGTTGTCCTTTGGAATAGTCTCCAACAGGCGCTAAGAGATATGCAGTCTTCCCAAAAATTCAAACAATCAATCAAAATCCGTTTAATAACCAGCTAACGTTTTTTATTTTGTAGTAACATTAATTTTTTATGACAGTTCTTCCTTATCTTGTTTTTTTGTTAGGATTGATATTTAGAAAATTGGATGACTATAACTTACTGTGATGCTCTTTTCATTGAACTATTGTGATATAAGTAGCTTTGACTGTGAAATATTTTATCTCAATGTGATTTCTTTTTGCCCCAAATAAGTTAAAAATAATTATAATTAGTTTAATAACATGACTTTCTATATCATGCCTCCAATACCAGGGACCGCAAAGGACATAAGAGGAAGCTTTTCCTCTTTTTTGTGTTATCCCTGGCATTTGTGTGCATTTCATGGCTCATAAATATGCATGTCATGTTATATATAATGTCAACTGTTGTTATTTGTAACCATGCATCATCATGTTATTGCCATGTTATATGTGCATTTTTACCGAAACTTACTTACTTACTTACTAACTTACTTAAAACAAACACCCAACACAGAAACTGATCATATCTTAAAACTAAAGGAAGACATAAAATGCAATGCACTAGACTTAAAGCTTAAACATTTTTGCTAACAACAGAACAATCAGGAATTTGTACAGTATTGTAGCATGTACATTCCAAGATAAGATGATAAGTTCAATAAATAGGAAACATATGCTCAAAAACACTTCGAGGCGAACCATACACTTGATAAATAAATACCTCTACCTTAGCAATGGTTTAAGGTGATAAAAGGTTTCAAAAAGACAACATTTAGTAATTGCTGAAATATATGATTTTGTACAGCATATTTAAATTTTGTTTCTCAATATTTCCTTCTTGTAAAAATGATTGCATTATTATCATGTAGGCTCGTTTTCCTGATTTTTACAAACTGTAAACATGTTTTGTAGTTGTCTATTCTTAGTCTCATGACCGGGTATATTGCCGAATATAAACCTTACACATTATTTTATAAATTAAATGTTTGCTGCTTATTTCCATATCGATATGGTAAAGACATT
>JAUMHA010001894.1:0-10009 GCA_032359765.1 Saxidomus gigantea
CTTAAAATTATCTAGGGGTCACGATAATTCAATGAAACAAACGCGCACGCTTTCACACGCATTTTATAAAACAACAATTACTTCCAAGCAGCTAGAATATACTACATAAGCAAAATGCGTAAAATACTATAAACATTCATAAACTGATTATTTACCCTTTAAAATGGTCATGCAAAAACATGGTCAAGTATACAATAAAAAGCTTTGAAAATATTATGTAAGAAATAATTTTATAATGCATTCATACTGAGTTAATTCTTTTGTCAACAGAAAATGCATCTCACAAAATACGACACTCATTAAATATTATTTACTATATTTAGTTATTCAGTTAACGGTAACACTTATATTTTCTGTGAGTATAAATGAGTGATACATGTCTTGCTTAACTTGTAATATACTGGTACTACATGTGCAATGATAATAAAAATTCTTTATTTATAATGTGACTTTCTGCAAAGTAATAATTGTAACAACAAAACTATAAACATCCAGTTCTCGAACAGAAAAATACATACATTGTTGAAACACACACTTTAAACATAACATATACAATTATATGCGCGTATATATAATTTGAAAGCATAATTTTCATTTATATCAGACAAACACTTTGGTAATCGACGTTACAGTTTTCCTACATTCCGATCCAACCAAATTTTCACATTTCATTTAGAAAAGAAATATTTATTTTCCATATTGACTCATTCTTTTCAATATAACATGTTAATTTCACATAATTTTCAATAAGTAGGACTGTGACATCAAAGAGCTAAGCTCCGCCCTAAATGCCGATTACAAGCCCATATTGCAGGAATAAGCAAATTTATGTGGGTGACGCGGTGGTCGAGTACTCATTAATCCGGAGCTCGCCGGTTCGAAATCCGGTCGGGGCACTAGAAATTTTAGAAACGCTTATCAGTGTTTCCCATCCATCTAGAGATGAACTGGTTAGAAACCCGGAGGTACTCACAAGTGTATCGGTGCTATACACTGGGCACGTATAAAAACCAAGGGGTCTATTCGTAAAGGAACTAGGGTCTGGTACCCAGATTCCCTTGTATCTACATCTGTCTCTTCAACCTGCGCCTGTCGGGAGTCATAGCAAGTTAACCACGGGGGATATACCACGGTTGACCGGGACTATTATCAATCTAAATGAAGAAACAAAATTATTGCTGGGGTTCGTCAATGCTCCCTTGCAATGAATTTGCATATTCTTATAACCTACACATATACGGCCTCTTAATGATGTAACTAAAATATATAAAATAAAATACATATATGGTTGACTAGCACTTCCACATCGGACTTTAATGAAAAATAAAAATACGCATGCAACAGGATTGTGTGAGAAAACACAATTGCATACATTTAAGTTTTATGTTTGTTTGTTTCTCTTTATCTTGTTGTAGCCCCTTAAAGTTGTTTTAATGGGAATTATAAACGTTTCTTTAGATATCGGCATAGCTGCAAGTATGTATATCAGATATAAAAGTAAATAAGAAACTCATTCGTCAAACTCGTATATAAACAAGTTTATAAGAATCCAAATTATTTCTGCAAGCCGCTTTTATTGAAAAACCATTGACTCGTACATTTTCTGACGATGCTAGTTTTGATTTTACCTTCCGAATCCTAGCTTCGCAGGTGGTACTTTATACTTTATGGTATTTGAAAGTCCGTTCTTTGATAAAATATTGCCGTACACGTTTTCAAGTTCGTCAAACCACTCATCGACTAATAGGGATTTATTATTTTCATAAAATGTTATTTGTTTTTCGAGAAGATCATGCAGGTCATTTGCTTGAGATTTGCTTATTTTGGTTTTGCCGATTTTTGCTCTGTCATTACTCACATAACTGTTAATGACGGCATGAAGATCATTTCGATACGGCAACAAGGTAGGCCGAAATGTAGTTGGGTTGGTAGTAGTTGCAAATTCTGCATTTGCTCTTCCGTAGCCACCGACTATGTCGAGAGCTATTGCGTCGTCTAGTTTGCCCATATGTATAAGCTGCTGTTCGTGATAGCGCAGTGCTCTTGCCACATTGCTGTTTTTACTTGTTCCAACGTGTGTCATGGCTATCTGGTGAATGTCTTTAGGTAAGTAGTGTGCAGTTATTTCATTCAGTTTGAAGCCCTCTTGTGTACACACAGATAGTGGTGGAATATGGTTTGCTTCCAGCTTCCGAGTCGTAGGGTCAATGTTATGATCTTTACGGTATTTCTTAGACCTAATCACGGTGTAGGGACCAACCATGTCACTTTTTATCTTTGTCAAATCAACGTTTGAAAGTTTTGGAATATTTGCTCTGTTGACTGACGCTTCAACATCGGGGTAATTAGTCTTCGTCTTTTTTTTAATCGTTTTAGTTTTTATTCCGTCTACCGAACAACGAGGATTTCTTCGTTTTCGTATTCCACCTAGGTAATGGGCCTTCATGCGTACGTTATGCAATCTTTCGATTAGTTCATTCTCACAAGAAACAAATTCACCCGGACTTTTGAAAATACATAGCTCCTCTGTCCATAATATACCCATTTGTTTAAGATCTCCGATACTAGACAACATGCCAAACAACTCCATAACTAACTGTATCATCACACGAGACGAGTTTCCCATCGCAGACTGTATATCAGGATTTGTAATAAAAGTGTACAGAATCTGATCTGTTTCGTGCTGCATTTGGTTTTCCAACAGTCGCAAATTGACGAGAAGTTCAAATTGGCAGTTATTGATTTCATTTTCCGAATGTGACGTGTACGAGCAGAGCTCCCGGCTATAGTGTCTGCCGCTTTTATCATTCCAAAGAATCAGTTTAAGGACAACAAAGAGAGAGACAAGACTGGAGACGGTATCTGGTACTGTCATGTTACGCCAGTTAGCGGAGATCATACTACCGACATCACCCTTCAGTGCAAGGTGCTCGTTTACGAATGAAGACTCATTGGCTGTGAGGTGATATTCAACATCTCGTCTGCAGCGACTTTTGTGATCAATATCTTGCTCTTTAAATATCTTTTGTTTTCCTTTCATGTTGTGCCTTCTTTTCATTTTCAATTTCCGAATTTGAGAGCCGCCCGGTACTTCATCTATAAATTCTCTACCAACAGCTTTGAAATATCCTTTCACTCCTTTTCCAACTTTCATGCCAATTGCTCCGCTCAACCCATCGAAAGCGATTCCAGCAGATGTGTCAAATATTTCCCCAGAGGACGCTTTTCCTTTGCCAATTCTATCGTAAGTATGCCAAGATCCATAATATCTTGGCGCCCCATTTACTTTTCCGTTTACTGCTGTGTCTATCCCCGTTACTATGCCATCATACGCCTGGCCTGCAGCAATTGCCGCTGCGGCTCCTCCTGCCGGCCCACCTGCCATAAAGCCAGCTACTCCCGCGGGTACGGAGAGTAACAACTTGTTGGCACCTTTCATTATTTCGTCCCCTTTGTCTTTCTCGCACAAGGCGTAATGAATCCCTCCTTTGATATGCCCAACTACTGGGAGGCCATCAACAAAATTCTCCAAACCTTTTTCAAATTTCTCTTCAACGTTTCTTGCTCTTTCGTGGTCTCCGTTCGCATCATGGACCATTGATGTAACCTGAGAAACTAAAGGGGCCATATCACGAAAGTTTTCCTGGGTTTTTCTTGCCCCTTCAACATCTCCAGCGATAACCTGTACAAGACTTTTCAGCTGTGATATAACAGGTATCGAGTCTGTATTGCCCATTTTTATGTCTGAAATAGAAAAAAAATGCATTATGTATTAAAAGACATATTTAACTTTTTTTCTGAAACAATAATAGCAAGATGTATATACATGTACAAATTATGTACAAAATGTATTATACCAGTGTGTGAGTTATTTGTCATATAACATGGATTCCGAGTTAAGTAAATAATTGCAAAAAGGTTTCTGACATGTTATTGATGCAAGCTCTGGAAGCTACAATGCATGTAGCAGAAAAAGTGTCACAGCCAAGGCCAAAACACGCCACAAATTTACTATAGGTTTATATGGGAGCGCTGTAATTAACTCGCGATAACATTTTAACTAATAAATGTATTTTAAAATCACAAACGGGATAATAAAATATAACATGTTCCCTTTTAAAATTTAATGAATATTTTTTTTAGTTTTCTGAGACTTAAATGATTTGGTCTTTTTTTAGGTTAAAACACTACCCGTCGTTTCCCTATATAATGTATAGTAAAACGCTCGAAACGTGACAATTTCAAGAGAAAATTTGGCAGTTAATCTTCAATTTGTTAAAAAACTATAACACTTATTTAAGAATCACAAACGGGATTGAATAAAACAATCATTCTACATTTAAGTGATATATTTCATATAGAAGTAAGGAAAGAAGAGAATGGTCTTTTTTAAAGGTTTTGTTTAACAGGTATGTAATTTTATTTTTACGATCGGAGCTCGGTTGCTTCCGTAATGCTGGCCGAACACTTCCGAATGATTGATCTTACTCCTCCAGGTCATCGATAAGTTTTGTGGCCGGACATTAATTAACATTAAAAGTTGTATATTGGGTTTTGTTTTACACTAAAATAAAAACTGGGTTAGAATCTTTATATTTTTGTTCTTAAAAAGTTAAAACCGGATAGAGAAGATTCAAGAAATTTTCAGTATTTTTATCAATAATATTATTTAGCTTTTGATGTTAATTTGCAAGACGTAAAAGATTCAATGTGTATGTATTTTGATTTTGAAGCACTTGCACGGGCACTTTATATTTTGTTTTTCATTTTTCTTTGTCTCGAGTGAAAGGCAAGAATTCGCTCCGCTGAAATTGGTGTCATTTTATAGGTGTCAACATAGAGTTTCTTCCAGATCAAAGCTAGTTTTCATAATACACAGGTTAAAACAGGTAGTCTTATTACTCGTATCTTTTGTCTTTCATTTCTTCCCGAAGATTATTAAATTAACAAACAGAGAAGAAAAAACACACGCAAGGTTTGATCTGTGTGCAGAGTATTGTAAAATGTAACAGGGATTATTCTAATGCAGAACTGGATGGAAAAGTTTTTTCCCACAATAAATCCTTATCCTTCTTAAATGTTAATTACTTGTTCAAGCAATGTGGACAGTTTTACAAACCATCTGTAATTTTGAAGCGTTTACTAGAGTATGTAAAATCTATTTGATATTCTGAAAAGGAAACTGTTCTATTTCTGAAATTAGAAAAGCCTACCGAAATGAAATGTCAGTCTTAATCAGATCAGGAATAACGGATCGCAAAATAAAAAAGTTGACGTACTATTTACTGGGGACATGTAGGTCTTGAAAGCACACTATGCTTTTGCAACAGAATTGCCGTGTGCGTCTGTACTTGAAAATTTCAACAATTCTCACGAGCAAACATTACGCAGGTGTAAAGGGAATAGCCGAATATGAAAAATCAAGTGCACACTAGAATCATTCTCATTAGTATGTCAAAATTAACGAATGTGGAAGCTTTTGGATTATCCTGTGACTATTGTCAACAATTCTATTTTCAACATCCGTTATTTACATTAAATTATTAATAACTAAACAGGTAACTGTAATGAAATAGTGTTCTCTAGTTAAAACATTTTTGTTATTATTATTATTATTTATTGCAAGTAATGTGAATAATAATGTTGAATGTTCTTTTTCTTCTGGTAGAAATGGTAAAAATTAAAACATAAGATTTTTCCCCTTAACCCACAAAAGTTACGCGTCAAGTTCAATATCTCCCTTAGGCAATATTCCAACACAGTCGATAATCAATGATTTATGACCCTGATCGTTATTTACGGATACTACCGAACCGTAGTTGTTTCCGTAAACTCCTAATCCCCAAAACTTATCGATTGCCTGCTGATATAGCGCTTGACACTTTTTCTGCCGTATGGTCTGCCAACTAGTACGTTCGAAACGATTTTAAGAAATCAAAATATACAATATAGTCTGTTTTAATGTACAAAAACATATATTTCGGTGTTAAGAAATATAGTCATAACTGCATGTATTTTTGACGAAAAAGCATAAAATATATCAGCATTGAAAGAAACCAAATCAAACATACCCGGTCTTCAGTTCAGCCAAAGTTGTTTTTAACTTTTCACAACTCGCTTGTCCTTCTGGCACCATAGGTCTGGCTATCTATGTATCTTCAGTCACGACAAAAGTCAATATATATAGTTTTTTTTTATTTAACTACTTTATGATTGGCGTACATAAAATATTACGTTTTCTTAAACATTTGAACAAAAATAGAAACATTCTTTCTTAATTGTACAATTAAACCTTTGAACGAATCATAACAAATGATTGGCGTACATAAAATACACTGTATTACGTTTTCTTAAACACTTAACAAAATTAGAAGAAAACCTCGCCCACAGACCCATTCTTTCCTAATTGTAAGACACTTGAAACTAAACAAATGAACAAAGAGGGCTAAGTAATCTTTACTGAGCTTCGGGGTTATAAAAACAAAAATAATATCAAACAGGGAATGCCACTTACCAAAAACGCAGCCTCCCCAAAACGAGCCCCACAGCACCCAGAAGTGAACGCACACACACGCACGCACGCACGCACGCCTTGGAACGGTCAGTGGCAAAAACACCACTGGGGAGCTTAAACCTTTTATACTGGGGAGCTTAAACCTTTCAACCTTTTATGTTTCATGCTCGACCTTAAACCTTTAAACCTTTTATGTTTCATGCTCGACTCAGTTTTATCATGAAATGATTTTCAGCTGAAACTTTGTACATAGGAAAAATGAAAAAGAAGCAGTTTTGAAAGGCACTTATGATTCTTATAGAAAACATGTAAGAAATATTTTTATTAAGAATTTATTAAATGTTTTAATATTATACTGATTCAAATTTCGAGCACGAAACTGAGTTGAACATGATTTTTTTCTTTATAATCACTGGGCCTGGACTTCAGTCATATTTGTGCTTACTTCCGATATAAAGAGCACTGGTTTTCTTTTCGTGTTGATCTTTATTTTAAGAGCGGTCTTTATCTATATGCGTCTTTAGCAAAGGTTTTACTAAATTATCGGTCACGAGATAAGGTGGATCCTGAGCATAATCCTGACTTTAACATCGTTTGCAAAAATCTGCATACATTTTTTCTCTTTTTTATTGTGTGTAGATGTCCTGTTCGGTCAAATGCTACCGTGATTTCGTGTCCGCTCTGGGTATCTTTAGCTAATGCTACCGTGATTTCGTGTTCGCTCTGTGTATCTTTAGCTAATGCTACCGTGATTTCGTGTCCGCTCTGTGTATCTTTAGCTAATTATAATTGACGTATTTTAAATAACATTGCATAAATGTCCGCCAAGATGATGTGCAGTGTATGTGCTAAACCCATCTTGGTGCGAACTCAAGGTCACAGGAGTCAAAGGTAATGTGCCAGATAATTTACATTATTTGGATATTTTCCTGCTTCAAATGTCAAGATTTTAGCTGCTATTTAAAGATCGTTTTTTTAATCGACATTGCTTTAAATAATAAGCGTTGTCTATGAAAATTTACTTATGTGAAGTAACTCCATAGATCTTCCAGATGATAGAAGCCTATAGACAATGAGAATTTGAAAAGTATAAACCGAAAACCTAGCAGTTGATTAACAATTGTTAGTAGTTACTAGTTTTTACCACAAATAAAAACTATGTCTCGAGCCAAAATTCAGCCAAATGTTAATTGGACAGCCACTTCAAGTTGCCCGTATCTCTATCCTATCCAATATGTTGCGTTGCGCTAGGACAGGGAGCGAAACGTGTTTTAAGGATAGGAACGCACCATTTTCATTCCATTTTTACAATAGTCTCTATCTGCATCCATTAAGTGTTCAGATTTCAGGTGCATTTTACCATTTAATTTTATCAATTACTTACTTTTATGTCTTCCTTCTACGATCTATCACGAACATAGGTCCGTGGTTTTATGTATCTAATAGGAAACATTTATCATTCTAACAAGTGGAAACTAAATGAAAACAGAAACAATATACATGTAGATATACAGTGTACATGTATATATTATTACAGGAAAACCACTTCATTTCTTCTTAACACTTTGATGTTAAACAATGAATAGGGATAAGAAAGTGAAAAACCATCTAAGTGGAAAGTATAATTTCAATGGCTCTTGAATGACTTCTTCGAAAATCCCAGTTGTTTCAATGATTTAGAAAACAATTCAATTACATTGTACTAAGAAAACCCTTAGTCTGAATAAGCCTTATAATAGTTACTAGCTTAATGTTCCTTTGTATGATACTGTCTGGGCGTACATTGTTGCCAGAAATTGGATAAGCAGAAAAGAGGTCGATTGTGGCTTCACCGTAAGTTGTTTATAGGCGGGCGTTTTGTTAATAGAATCCAAATTAGAGAAATTTACTTACACCAATTCATTTAACAGACGTAATGTTCATAGTTACAAATGCGTTGATATGGCAATGTTTGACTTTTCTAGATACAAAAAAGTATATCAGTTTCTGCGGCATATGGATCATAAAACTGAAAGGATGAAATTAAATTGCGCAAATGTTCGTACTTTAAGAATGTTTTGATGATCGACTTGCTTAAAACAGGTTCAAATTACAACTTAGTGATTTCGTAAGATTACGCTGCTTTACTGGTAATACGGGAGTATACACTACAGTAGTGTATACTCCCGTGACTGGTATTACGATAGGATTTTACTGAAAACAACCTAAAATTGCAATCATCTCCAAAAACGCAAAACACTTGCTTCCAGCTTTTTCGTTCCATTCAAAGCGAACGCCGGATATTAAAGATAAATGATAATTGTAGCGGGCCGCAGCGTAAATACTGTCGATGCCGGGAGCTTTGCCTTCAATTTGTTAACATATCTGATGATCTCCTCCTTTGTAACGGGACCAGTTTCTTTGCGAAGTTCCTCTCCCTTTGGGATGTCTGGAGGGTTATCAACTGGTGTACCACTGAGGATTGTTCGGAAGTTATCTTTGTCTCCACCTCTCCAGTTTTCCTGCTGGCTTGGTAGTTGTCCTGTCATCAGCGGGTTAGGCCGGTTTGCTTGTGTTGCTACACCTACCCAACTGCCGATGACATAAAACGGTCTCATGTCACCTCTGTCTGCTGCTTTTAAGCTCACCTGGCACATAGTGCCAGAGTGAGCTATAACGATCGCATTCCGTACGTCGTACGTCCGTTAACATTTTCCTTCAAACGACATCTCCTCTGAAACCACTAGGTCAATGATGATATAACTTGGCAGGGATGTTCCCTGTATAAAGCCCTTTCATAGCTGTTCAAATAATTCCATTCCATGCAGAACTCTGGTTGCCATGGCAACGTAAAGGAAAAACTTTACAAATATTCTTCTCAAGATTAGGAAGCTTAGATATTTGGCATGTGGCATTACCTAGTGGACCTCTACCAAGATTGTTCAAATTATGACCCCCGATTCAAAATTGACCCCGCACGGGGGTCGCTTGTTTTTACATAAGCTTATGTAAAAACATATTCTTCTCTGAAACCACAACGCCTAGCGCTTAGATATTTGGCATGTGGCATAACCTAGTGGACCTCTACCAATATTGTTAAAATTATGAACCCAGGGTCAAGGTCACTTGTTTTTATATATACATATGTAGGAAAAACTTTTAAAAAATCTTCTTCTCTGAAACCACAAGGCCTAGAGCTTAGATATTTAGCATGTGGCATTGCCTAATGGACCTCTACCAAGATTGTTCAAATTATGACCACCGGCTTAAAATTGACCCCGCCAATGGGGTCTCTTGATTTTACGTAACTTTAAAAATCTTTATTCAGTCTGAAACCACAAGGCCTAGAGCTTAGATATTTGGCATGTAGCATTGCCTAGTTGACATATTCCAAGAATGTTCAAATCGTGTCCCCAAGGTCAAAATTGACCCTTTCTGCTTTTTTTATTTTATTTGATGAGAATTTTATCAAGGTCCGTCCAAAAGAGCACTTATGTTAGCTTAATATCTGGATGA
>JAUMHA010001905.1:6310-21450 GCA_032359765.1 Saxidomus gigantea
TGCATAGTACATTTCGCAGTTGATCATGTAGTGCATAGTACATTTCGCAGTTGATCATGTAGTGCATAGTACATTTCGCAGTTGATCATGTAGTGCATAGTACATTTCTCAATTGATCATGTGGTATGTAGTTTATTTCGCAGTTAATCATTTAATACAGAGTTGGAAAAATATGTGACTCTTCAAATTTACTGTTTACACTTCTACAAAAACGGAAAGATTAATCAACTAAAGGACTTCGGAACTGGATTGATTGATAATATCAAGTAGGTCTTCAGAACTAAAGAGGGCTTTAAAGAAACATATAAATAAAAAAAACAAATGCTGCATTCCAAGTTTGACCTCTAATCTGTATGCTTTTAGAATTGTCATGTAATTTGTAGAATAAGCAGGCCACAGATCTAAGTAAATAGTGAAAGTAAACAATTTCAAGCAGTATTTTCATTCCTGTGTCAAGGAACAAAATGTTGTTTATATTGAGTAAATAAATTATCAGAAATCACTCTGTATTTTGCATGTGCAATTTTCATTTGCATTTGCAAGTTTGAATCTCTCCCTTGTGTAGGATATTGTGTTCTGTTATATCCCTATGTTATGTTCTGAAATATTAAAGAACTGTTCTGTTTAGTTTTTGAAGGGAGAATTTTTCTTTCAGAATTTTCACTATTTGGAATTTTAAGAGTATAATTAATTGGAAAAAATATATAAAGTTTGCTGTGAAGTTGACATTTTGGTTTCTCGATCACACAGATGCATTTTGAGGATCAAAGGCAGATTCAAATTTAAAGTGACCATTGACTCATACAAATATAGGACATCATTGTAAGTCAGTTTGACTGTGTTTGCATGAAGTTTAGAAGTAATCCACAACTTTATTGGGCGTGGGTCGACATTTTGAAGTATTGTACGCAATATTATTAGCGTGATTGTTGACCGAGTGGATAAGAACGTTTGATTTTGTGAAAATATGGCAGTCTGATGAGTGTCGATTGGTCATTTATTGGCGGGATACCATACTGGTCGAACATTTCAAATTGTGTTATTCCTTCATGAAGGATATTTATATCAGTGTGAAAAATAAGCACTGATAAGACGATTCTGACATTTTGTTCTGATGTTTTCATAGCCATTGGATATAAGGTGTGAATCATTTGAAATTGTTTTAAATTTATTTGCTTATTGTTGGCAGCTTTTTGTTCTGGGAATCAGATTTTTATCACGCCTTCCAATAAATCTATAAAATTCATGATTGGAACATTGTATATATACATGACTCACTATAGCCGGGAGCATGATTTGCAGATAGAACATGACAAAGGATTAGTCGGATCTATTTTTGAAGATCTCAAGTTTAAGTTCAAGACGAAACTTTGTGGTGTTTTTTGGCATCATGGGATAGAAGTAGGAATGTAACAATGGCATCAGTGATAAATGTTTTTTATGTCATATCCTGGATTTCTGGCTATTTAGAGAAATTTCATTACAACTGCTTGACTAAGATGTCTATAAATTATCATCCTGTTGTTGTTTTTTATCAGATTTGTTATTAAGTCAGAAATCTTGCTTCATTTTGAAGTCTTAAACTCCTGAATTTTTATAGTTGGATATAATTAAAAATGCTTTAAATTAAATGTTTGAACTTGCACAGTTTTTGGGAGTGTTTAAAATACAAGGTAAAGGGTATGGTGTGAGACTGTTTAACACTTTCGACATTTAGAATAGATAATAAAACATGAAAAAACATAAGGACTAGGGTCTTTGCATAGTGATAATTGAAAGGAAATTCAGAAATTAAATTCTACTTTGAAGATCTAGATAAAGGGTGTTCTGGCAATGTCTCTGCTATTCCTGGAAAATGTAATACATGTTAAGGTTACCTATCTGTTATTGAAGCTTCATGTATATCATATTATTTGATACGTAAAAACTTAAAATTGATAGTAAAATTATTGAAATGAATTTGCAGCATTAAAAAAATGTTCATAGATTATTTGATTTGATTTGATTTTTGACTTTCACCAGATTTATTGCATCGGCAGATTATTATTTTTTTATTACCATAAATTCATATGCAAAAAAAACCAAAACGTTTTCTTCATTCAAATTATCTGATGATAATGACTGTGTTGGTGAACGCAATTTATTCAAGTTATTTCTAGAAGTGTTTTTCTCCGAATTGGAACACATAACTTAAGACAAATTGGCGTCTTGTAGTTAGGACAACTACGTGGGGAATAGTTAAGTGGGGAATAGTTAATTGTTTCTTCCGTAGTCTGAATTAAGTTGGGCATTATGGGGCTTGTCACACAGAGTTCGTGACAAAATGTTGATTACTGTCATAATGCTGCTGAGAATTCACCTAACATGATAAGAAACAATATTTTTATAGAAAATAAGGAAAAACAGTGCAAGAAGTGTCATGCATGTGACAACAAGAGCACATGTAAGAGGTCAAGGTCACAACGTGACGGCATGTGACATCTAGAGCACGTGTCCTGTTCACAATTAGGAGAAATGTATTTCATAGACAATGACTAAGCAAGTATCTACATATTATAAGCTGCATTAATTTTAGAAAGAACATTTTTTATCTTATCTGACAGCTCTCTTAGATTGTCTAGGGTCATGTAGCAGCCATTATTGTCAGAACTTCTTCATGAAATGCAAGTCATGAGATCTATAATATTTCAAGTGAGAATACATTGATACAAGAAGAAAATGATCAAAGAAAAATAGAAACAAAATCATTCTCAAATTTCTTAGGTTATCTTTCAGTAATATTGCGATTAATGATCTGATATGGTTATAGGTAGGTGTTTAGTGGGTGCTGGGTGGTTATTTTGGTCCATAAATCAGAACCAGACTCCCTCCTCTTGGTGCATTGACCTGAGGTTAGGGTTACAGATAAGTGGCTGGTTAGGTTATCATACAGATACCTGGGAAATGACCCCAGTTTGGTACTTACTGTGTACAAAAGTGTTTCAGTTTTAAAACAACATCTGTTTTTACAAGTGGAAGCTAATTTTTTATACAAATTTCTAATTTTGAGAATTTCTACATTCGTGGCAGAAAAAATAATGGAAAGTTCTGCAAATCTCAAAGTAAGTCAAAAATCATAATGTAAGAGAAAAATGGATTTTGCAATTTTAAGCTTTTTGCTGAATCATTGCTTTGACAGTTTTCGATTATTGCCATAGTGACAACAAACCATACAAGTGGAATTAATTTTCTCATTTTTCTCAGGGACTAGCATTGCAAGGTATTAACATTACTGTATAACACAGCCCTGCTCATTACATGTCTGGAATTGTGAGGAGTTATATTACACTTGTTATTACAGTTATCGATATCAAACTTAAATTTTCCTTGTTTGGAAATGTGAACAACAAAGGCTATATTGAGAACTCTATTGATTACGCAGCGATTCCTTAATTAAGCAATACTTCAAATTAAAGAGCAGTCACAGGTGACTCATTGTCAGCAGAAGCTTGCATGTTGCTGGCCAAGATTGATTTATTCAGGGATGAGCAGGTCGCATCTGGTTTCATTGCATTTTGCAAGGAAAGTTTTGTATTTCCTAAAAATGTTATAATTTTTAATGGGTGTGAGTTTGTATGTATATGAAGATTTCAACAGTTTTACTGCATAAATAAACGTTTTTGATAATTCATAAAATAATTTCTCTAAAGCTGACCTGATACGGACATCATACTGGCCAAGTTTTCAAGTATCAAAACAAATTACAAAGTTTTTAAGTTGTCAAACAATTATCATAAACGAAAAACGAAACGTCAAAGCTTACATTTAGCAATTTTTCAAAGATGTGTTATAGAAAATCCTATACTTGAATAACAATAGGAAAACTCGATATTGAAAAGGCACTTTTAATATTGTGAAAACAGTTACGTATTTCTTAAAGGACAGGTCCAGGTCATTTAAATTTCAAAGATACTATCATAATATTAAAGATTATGGATCAAGCATTTTAGGATTTAATTTAATCCGTCTTATTTTCAGAAGTATCTAAAGACCATAGTCTTGTTCAAATATTTCGCTAAGTTAGATATCTGAAATGTGGCGGTCATGTCACACTATCTTTGCGTTTGGAAGAGTTTGCATGTTGTACAAACCACTTTTATATTTGTGAGTGGTCTGTAGGTAGGAATGGATTATTTTGGAAAATGTAGATTCATTTGTTTTTACTTAATTTTCAGATAACTTGACAATGGGAAAAAAATGTCATGAACTCTTTTTTTATTAAAATAATAAGATGAAATTAGAATACAGACTGGTCTAGAGTTTGCTTCTATTAGTGTAATCAGGAGCTAGTCAGACTTGTGGATCCCGTGCAGTATTTGTTAAAGCGGATGAAAGTTTTAATATTTTCTTGAACTATATAACTGTAGAGGGATTATAAGGAATGAGTGGTCTCACAAAACTGGAGATATTTATTATGGATCTACATGAAGCTTTTGTGAAACTGTGTTTAAGGAATGGCAAAAAGGGAAGTGGCCGCAAAAGGAAAGTTACGAAAGGTGAGATATTTTTGTCGTACAAATTGCTTCCTGTATGTCAGGGTGATCAATTTTTTTTGTGACGACAAAAATTTATGCAGGGTCTTAAGAACTGCTCTACAGCCATAAAAATCATCATAAATGTTTTGATATTAATCATCATCTTTATCACTGTGAAATCACTTGTTTGAGTCACACGCATTCTACGGCAGAGGTTAGAATGATGTAAAAGCTGAACTTTTCTTTGAGTGTCTGCCTCCTGAGGTGTCGGAAAGAAACGTCAGACATTGCAGAAGACCCAGTCATACAACATTGAATGAGAAAAGTTTTTGTGCTAGCATTTCATTGCTCACGATACGTACATGTGCTAAATTTAGTCATCTTAGACCAAAGCGTAGTTGCATGCTGTTAATCATGTTATGCATGTGCCTAATTGCATGAACTTTTGAATACTTCCATTTGCATATCAGCAGAGGACTTATTCTGAGAAGAAGTTTTTCAGTGTTTTTTAGACTAGAGTTGTATAAAATGTACAAGATTGCATCAAATGGTATAAACAGTATTGTACTTTCTCATGGACCCCCATAGTTCACATACATAAGAATTGTACAACATTGGCTACACCTTCGTAGGATTTAGTGTCCTTTTTATCCTAATAAGTTCTTTGATATTACATACCGGGATAATCTGCGACACCTGGGAAATGGCTGCCAGGTAGTAGTAGCCACTAATCCTCAAACAAACAAGTAAAATCAGCTATCGGTTTAATCATTTTAAAACTTGGCGGTTAATCCATATTTAACCTAGTCGGAGAACAAGTGCTAGAATTAAAGGAATTCTCTTTATTAACGCCTCTCACATGCTAAAAATCTCCTTCAGTTCTGCTGATGATAATAATTCTAAAACCTTGAGAGAGCTAATGTCAAATGAATTAAACACCCACACAGACAACTCTCTTTTGCTAATAGTGATAAATAAAACAGAGATTTTCTTGGGAATGAAATGTTGAATGGCTTGATGGCTTTATTACAAGTGAGGATTAGGAAATAAGTAGTGCTTATGTTTTTTTTCATAAAAGGTGAATCCATGTGGCTTTCTTAACAATGTCTGATAGTGACTTCACCATCAGGCCGTTCCATAAATGGAAAGGAAGAATCATGTTCATTTGTTTCGCTAGAGGCCCTCTTCGCGTAAGCTTTATTTTTATTAACGAATGATGTGATGATAGTAAGACATCAATTATTCCTCTAGCATTATACAGCATCAAAATTTGTACCATTTCCGTTAGCGCAGCAAACATTCCTTCTAATTGACTAAACCTGTCCTACTATTTCTTTGTTGAAATGGTCGGAATATCTATGTGTTCAAATGTTTACACAGACTTACTTTGCAGCTTGAATGACCAATGCTTGACTCAATTTGTAAACATATTTATAATCGATTGTTTGTAATCGATTGTTTGGTAAACTTGACCAGATATCAACTTGACGTTGTAGTGAATTGTTTATCTGTGTTAGTATCAAACATGGCAACAAAATGAAAGTTGATAGTAAATGAAGAACCCTATCAGCTCTTATTGGAGACCTACTATGGCCCAAATTTTGAGGCAGCCATGTAAATTGGGAAAAAGTTACAATTTTATCATGGCGTGCTGAACTTTTGACTGGTTATTGCTTACAAACATGGTGATAAACTTATCATAAACAATCATAATTTTAGAAGGAACTTAGGTAATGTTATTCAAACTTTGATAAACGTATGAAATCCTGCACATGATCTGAATATGTCTCGGGTCTGATTGATTAATTTTTTGTATAAAGGGAGGTAATTTAGAATGAGATGATGGTTTATAGATGTAGGAAAAATGTGAAAAATGAAATTAATAGCTTTTTAATAATGTAATGAAATAAAATCTATGTGTTCTGTGAGGTGTGGGAGGTGGTGTGTTTTCAAGAGGAATGTAGAGATAGTTGTCAAGGTCATTTGACTTCATGTTAACAGATAAAATCCATTAAAAACAGTAGTTGGTCTAGTTTCTCATTTGACAATGACAAGGATCCACAATCTGACACCAGATAATGAAAATTATTGACATATCCATATTTATCCATATTTAATATCAGGGTGTGCCTTTACGCACATATCATATCATACACAACCAAAGTACATTACTAACCAAAACCTTTTATTTGTTTATTTAAAATCAGATTTTCTATATAGGCCTAGAATAGATAAAACCTGAATTTGTATATGATCATATTTATTGGTATTTATTTACATTAATCTAATGCGATTTATTATTTCGATACCTGGACTGGGAATGCAATGCATCATTTATTTTCATAATCATTAAAATGTATTTCTCAGGTACAGCTGTAATGAAATAATTGCTTTCAACTTGAATTTCGAGGAGTTTGTGTAAAATCATTATTATTTATATGAAAGTAAAACTATTTTTGCCATAAACACGTGCAATAGTCATGTAAGTGGCATTCAGACTGAAAATGTGGGGAAAAAATCGGCGTAGTAAATGATACGTTGAGAGAGAAAAACAGAAAAACTGATGTAATGACATCGGGTATGATGTCATGAAAATTTAAATGCAAAAAAACAAAAAGCAATTAAATATTGTAAATTGACCATAAAGGAGTTTAATGGCTTATAATAAAGACCAGAACAAGTTACATTAAGGACATTATTACTGCTATTCAGAAGGGAGACAGTCATTTGCAATATATATCTTTCCAGTATGCTACATTTTAAGAATACAGTTATACCTGCCTTACACAGCCAGTCAAAGGAATCTCCCGTTAGTGGCCTTTTAAAAAGGTTGGAGGCCGAACAAGGGTCTTTCTGAGACAGGTAATTGTTCATAACAGTATTTACAAAGTCATCCGTTCAAATATGTCAAATATTTCTTTGTATATTTTCAGAAATTGAAGCAATAGAGGCATGTAGATGGCTCCGAGAAACAGGCTTTCCGCAGTATGCTCAGCTGTATGAAGGTAAGAACCATGCTTTGCACTGATATAGTTTACAGAACTCTGACTGAATAAGAGGGATATAGATTTGGTGTTGTCTGTCCAGTTGTTTGTCCATCAATCCTGCCAGAGTTAGTCTAAGATATTGTATGTGGTATATGAATTTGTTCAAGGATTTGATAGTGGTGACTAGTTAATAGTCAAGGTTGTGGTTTGAGCAGTGATTCAGCAAGGTTTGGGTTTGAGCACCAAATCGGCAAGATCTTGGTTTGGACAGGTAGCAGACAAAAGATGTATAAAGTTTTCATTTAGAAGCCTGTTGGGTCTGCTAAAATAAGCCAGTTTTACTATATACAGTAGTTTAAATGAGTGACAAACAGATTGTATGTTGTGAAATATGATAGGTAGGTAAAGTCTTTAATGAATGTTGAATGTTTTTTCATGGTCATGGTGTACTGCCTAAATAATGACAGGAAGGTCATGCTGTATACCAGAGAAGGAAGGATTGGTAAACACTTCCATGCTCATTATTTTACTCAACAAAGGACACCATGTTGTAGTTAGGGGTAGAGGTGACGCATTCAGTTAACAGATCGTTTTGCACCCAAATGCGGTTCAGTTTATCCATCTAACACAGGCTTTGGGGGTTAAAGATGGGCTCAACGATTGAAATGAACATGAGATTTGTCCCCTGAAAGTGTTCTATTCTTTATTTAAGCTATTTTCCACAATAGCCTTGTAGATGTATAATAGATTCAGAATTTTGTTCAATATTTCTCACCTTATAAGTTTAAAACCATATTCATTTTACATAAAAAAAAAATGGATTTCCAGTTTCAGATAACATTATACTCCTTTAGATTGCTTCCTCCACCATGACATTGTGTTTCTGCTCTGATCATTGTAGTCAGTGTTTCCACCATGTGTTTCTGCTCTGATCATTGTAGTCAGTGTTTGTTTTCCAAAACCATTGTTAATCATTGTTCAGCTTGCTAAAGGATGTTTTATGATGGTTGAACTGTAACTGTACATCTGGAAGAAGTTGACATTGTCGTTTATTCAGCAGACATGTTTGCCATATCTATCTATAAGTGTTACCATTTTACTGCTACTATCTCTACATCAGACCTTTGGCCTTGCAATACTTTGTAGGCGGCTGCACTCTCTCTCTGACGTTGTCCTTAAATCCAAGGAGACACTCCTGTTATGCCCATGCTTGTTTACCGTCTTCTGAAATTCCTGGAAAATTGTGAAATATGAATGTAAATATACCAATTATAAAGCACTGTCAACTATTAATGGCCATTTTCTAAATATAGTTTACTCTTACGCTCTTCCTTTTGTTTAGACATGATAATTAACATCAAGGATGTGATAATTGGTGATGTTTTGCCTAATAAGGAAATTACATGTCCGTATGCTAAATTTAACTTTGTTATTGTTAATATAGGAAAGTATAAATATTAGTGAGGTATTATTTTTTCCGGAATTACATGTGTAATATCCA
Organism: Saxidomus gigantea; assembly: GCA_032359765.1. Taxonomy (NCBI): domain Eukaryota; kingdom Metazoa; phylum Mollusca; class Bivalvia; order Venerida; family Veneridae; genus Saxidomus; species Saxidomus gigantea. The sequence goes on from JAUMHA010001905.1 coordinate 15,313, forward strand.
ACACGTTCTTTGATCTCGAGTGTTTGTTTGTATGGTTGGACTCTAAGTCTTTCATGTTATTCAATTTGTAGGAGATACAAGGATTTTTAACGGATTAGACATAGAACGTTTAAATAATAAAAGCTCTGGACATTGTGTCAAGTTATCAAAATTTCACCAATAAAGGTTTTGTAGCGCGGATTATGGAATTAGAGCTGTGAAAGTTTTATTGACCTGGGCTGGGCAATGACATCAAAAATTTGTTTTTACCCAGTTTTTACATGCTGGGTACCGGACTTAAAGGAATGAAAGGTTGGTGAATATAAAGTCTGTTTACTTTTAACAGATTTACAAAAATAGAGAAGTCAGTAAACTTGACAGAATGTCTAAAACTACAAAACACTGACAAAATAAAGGTAAATGACATTAAAATCAAATTTTTTTATATAGATTGGTTAAGTGACTTCTTAAGGGAGAGGAAGAGAAATTTTGTTGTTAATCTTGCAAAATTGGGAATACATAAATCAACGTTACTTAAAGGAAATGAAAACGTATAATACAGGCAATTTTAAAGGTACTTGAATACTTACTGTGGTTGCTTTGGGATATTTTTCTTCTATTTCGTTGTATAAAGGTGAATTAGGATTGTTCCAAGATCTCTTACTCTGATAACTTCGCTTTCAATTGATATACATTTCGTAGATTTCCTATCGGTCATACACAATATTATTTGATAAAATCTTACGATATGTGATATCTAACCAAATATGTGCACTATTTTCTTAAGCTGTTTGACATGCTTGTTAACTCGTAGGTCTATCAAATTCAGTTTCGTCAAGTAAGTGATGGTAGTTTCACATTTGTTCTATGTAGTTGCCATGAAAACAACATTCTTGCACTGTGAAAGGATATCACTATTTTATAGAGAAGATGTTACACTTTGTTCTTACAGTAATTCTATCACATTTGAACATGTTGAGGGGAGAAAAAAAGTGAAAGGCTGTTAATGAAAGATGTAGATTTTTTGTTTCATCATGTAATTGCGGTTGATGATCTGTTTGTACTTCAAAAATGTCATGCAAGTTTGTAAGTGGATCTGTGAATGTGATAGTTATATATGGAACTGAATCCTTTTCAAGCAGGTTTGTTTTCATGCAAATAAAAACTTTGCTTTTTCTTTGTCTTGCAAAGTAATGTAAATTTTCCTGACATGTTCCTGTTACAATTTTTTGCAAGAGTTCTGTAAGAAGTTCTTGAAATTATACAACTATTAATTGCATTGTTTCTTTTCCATTTAATGATCATTGGTCAGTATAGTTCTAGTAAATTTAAATGAAACTTCTGAAAGCTATTTCGAGTGATCAAATTTAGGCTTTATCATAGTTTACATTACATTCATGCTCATCATCAGCAACATGTCCATGTGCAGAAGTTGCAGTATTGATCTTTCATGATGTATCGAGAACTCCAAAGTCACGTTATTGATATTTTAAGTTCATTGGCTAATCAACGTTTAATAGTTGCATGATTTTCTAGCTGGATTAATATAAAAAAGGTGGGTGTTTGTCGATGAAACTTTGTACAGCAGCTGTTGAATCGTATTGATTTTCCATAAAACGCGGAGCTGATACAATATGTATAACGGGAGATATTGGAATATTAAACGTCTCTTCTTCGCTTCACTTCTTGTTGTCCTTGTTGGGATTTCTTACGAAGGGTTTGAAATGGGGCCATATTTTGGGCGTTGTTGATGCATTTATTTTTCTGTAGTTTGTTGTAGTGTGTCGGAAAGTGTTCATGGAGTTGATAGTTGCAGTAGGTATGTAAAGTTTATATTGCCATATTAAAATACGTGTTTTTATCATGTCTTGTACTACATATACTATATTGTGGTTTCTGTGGTGGCGTATATTGTTGGTGATGCAATACGGCTTAGCTCACTTTTATGTCAAATGGTTATAAATCTACTAAGGCTGAAAATCTTAATCTTGGAATTATTTAAATATAAAATGAGTGAGGTATTAATAAAAAACATTAAAAGTCTTTATGAAGTGAAGGAAGAACTTGCATTTACACATGTTTTAGAGTAGCTTCATTGGTTTTGTATGGGGTCTGCATTTTACTGGTGTGACTGCTAATGTTTGAAAACATCATGGCAGTGCATTACCAGTTCAATAAAAGTAAATGAGGTGTGCATTACATGTTCTCCATAGAAGTGCAACTCATTAAGAGTATGTGAATAGCTTGATTCATCTTGCCTTTCAGTATTACATTAAAAATTAAGCTTGTAGGTGAACGCTGTGCACTGTTCACTTATCATGCAGTGATGTTCACAATTTGGGTGTTAGATAGGAGCGAGGCATCATGGGGTATTTCACAGTTACTGTTATTATTTCCATAACAAACACCAAGGATTGGAAGAGGGGGATTGTCTGATCTGCCTTGACCTCTAAAGTGGGTGTGAGCAGATCGCCTGAGGCAGTTAGGGAAAAAAATTGTTATAGGTGGAGATTCAGATGACCATTGGCCGTTGATGACAACATTGCCTGCGTGTCACAGCTTTTGACAGGGCAGTTATTGGAGAAGTAAGACATCAATCACAAGGAAGAAGTGGGTGTCTGCAGCAACATTAACCCTCGTCACTAGGTCACGTGACCTCCTTTAAAACAATAGTGTGATCATGATGCATGTTGTAAAGTGAAGTGTCATCTCCTTATAACAGAAAGATATCCTTGTGGAAGTTTTCAGCTACAAGTTTACATGGACTTTTCTAGTCCAAGTCGGTACTTTACAATGTAAACTATGAGTACCCCATGTCTTCACACATGTCCACCATGTGAGAGAAGGTTCATGGAAAGGTTAATGTTTTTACAACCACAAAATAAAGAAATGATGATACATGATATGTATATCTTTTTGTCAATGGAGTGAAGTTAAAGTATAATCTGTAGATGGGTTCATTGGAAACAAGCAGTCATAGGACCAAGGTGACCCTAGATCCTGATAGTCCATGCACACTCCCTGACATGGCATGTTGGACTGATTTCTGTGACCATAAAGCATACACAAGTGTGTTGGTGGAAAAGAAGGGGTTTTAAGTTATCAATTCTATTTTCTTTGAAGACATCAGGATTTGTGTTTGAATTAATTTTAAAATTAAGTTTCTGGAAACATAAGAGCAATGATAAGAATAGTGCGTGTGGAATTGTTCCTTCAAGGTTGGAACAGTCAGTCCATGAAATGATGGTCTTTTTGGATCTTGTGCTCTTGGGAACCAAGCTTCAATGGAAAGAAATTCATTTAATGTAACTTGTTTTAAATTTTTATACAATTTCTTGACATACCCTTCTCTAGGGTGGAGGGGGGAATAAATAAAAGACCAAGCAGTTTTGATTTTAAAAAAAGGTTGACTGCTAGTAGTTTGCATTTGCTGATGGAAGACAAATGTTTACAAAGAGACAAATCTTGTTTCTATGAAGGAGGTGATTACACCATAAAATTACTAGGAGATCTCGCATGATTGATGCATAATGACTGAATGACTGTCACACATGACTGTGACACAGCAGTGATAACATTGCAGTTGCATAAATTAGAGAAACAGGGTAACTTCTGTTGGTTAGTCATCCAAAACAAACAGCTGCTCAAAGAAAAACAAAGGAAAATTTGGTACCAAAAATGAGACATTGGTACCTGGTTTTGTAAATTAACAGAACAAAAGAGGAATATTTCAAAAGTGTTCTATCAGGTGATAAGAAGTGCTAGAGTGGGACATGATGACCACTAGTGCCCAATCTTGTCCTACAGTGCCCTTAGGTAGTGGCCAGAAGAACTGGAAAGTTATTTCTGTCCTACTACTGCATCTATGAATAACTTAAAGTAAGGCAGTATTTTTGGCATTATGTGGCAATGCTATTACATCAGTGAATAATATCATTACTTGTTTAGCACCAAAACTTGGCACATTGACGTAGGCAATTGTTTTGTTTATTAACTACTTCTAGTACAGCTTTGGGAAATCCACGCTCGAGAAAAGTCATAAAATAGAGTAACGAGCCTGGTCAATATTGACAGGAATAAATAAGAAATATTATTATGACCGCTTTTCTGTTAACTACCTAGAGTACTTCAGAGACTGCTTAGTTACTTTTGTATGCATATTATTCATTCACTTGCATAAATTAAATTAAATGGGTTTTTTTTCTCCAACTGTTGATGGAGTAAAAGAATGCCATGATCTTGTATAAGGGGAAGGTGCCATAGTGTAGAGGTAGGGCATTAGACTCTTAACTTGGAGGTTGTGATTCACATTTCATCAACAGAATTTTGGTGGAAGTTCTTTTCAAGACCGCTAAAAAGCAGTCATTTATTTACATGTAGTCAATGTAAAACTAAAATTCAATGATCTTTTCAAAATCTCTCATGCTGCAAATTTTGATCATATAAATTGATAATATGCATAAATATTTATGTAACATTGGTCCGAAGCACCCATTTCATTTACTTGTTTGATGTTTGTTATGAAAGTGAAATTTTTTATTGAGTTTCACTAAGTAATTTTCACTGATACTACCCTCTGCAGTCACTTCATCTTCTAGTCCAGAGGCTGCAAAACTTTTGTTATGTTGATTTTTGGTGGCACTGTTGTCATAGAAAATGGTGGTCATCATTGGATGTTTTTGTTGACATCATATGTTATTGTTTGATAAAAGCCACACATGAAGGACATAATCAACACCTAAAATAACATTGAATTAGTTGCCTAATGAACAATTAAGTGCATGGGTGTCATACCTATACAATAAAACTGTCATTCAACAAAATAGTGCTATTTCTTTATATATACATTTGACAGGCTTGTACTGAATAAACTCTACCATGACGAAACCATTATAACACATAATAAATAACAATACTTGATTATTTCATTTTAAATTTCATAACTTTAATTAATTCGCTGTAATCTATAATTCCAAGAAAAGTTATTTATTTTATTTATTATTAATTTTTTTTTATAATATTTATGTTAAAAGATGCAATTTGACAAGGAGGTCATAGCTGTCACTTGAGGGTTTACACATGTTACTTGTGTAATTATTATTCATATCTGTATAACAATGCACAATTAGTGGAAGGACTTATTTTGGTGCAGTTTTATTGTGGATCAGTTCTTGTAACGTCACATTGTTCATTTAACTTTGCATTTGTTTTGCACATTCGACAAAAAATTCCCATATAGATAACTTGAAATTAGATACGTTTTGTTGAAACCAAAGGTCTAGACTATGTTCGTATCTTTCCTTTGGAAGTTATACAGTGACCGATTTGTGGAAATTGTACTGCAGTTTTGGGCACCATTGTATGTGTTTTTAAAAGGTTTGTTTACCACTGTTTTTGTATTTTTGGTAGTTTTGTTGATCATAATTATGACCTGTTGATATATCTATAGGAAATGTGAAAAGTCAAAGAGTTTTCAAAATCCCTTCAGCAGGACAGATTTGCCTGATACAATCTTTTGCCATTCTAGCATGTTTGTTTGAATCAGCCACCAATGGTTCAGTTTTCAGATCAGACAGGGTTGACATATTTATACTAATAGGTATATACCAAATATGTTGTTGATGAAAGTTAGAAGCGGTAAACACAATCAGACCTTGAATCAGTGCAAGGACGTGACAATTGCCGCCTGTAAATGACAGGCTATTCTAGTCTGTTTTCGCCCATTCTTTTATCAGCAGTCATGTTTCATTAATACAAAAATATCACTGATATATAATTATCACTTTCTATTGTTGGAAAATATAGTTTCTTCTGTAACAGAAGTCTATGCTGCTACAAGGAAGGGCTTTCTTGTATTTATTTTTTGCGTCATCGTTGGTCACATGTACGTTGGTGACTTGCGTAATGTTTTGCATCTGGTTTGGTCATGTATTGGTATATAAGAAGCTGTTACCTTTCAGAGTCTTCAGCGTCTTAACTAGGTCAATCACAATTAGATCTCATTGGTCGCCGTGATTGGCCTACTCCTTGGTAACCAATCAAATTCAACCCTTGGCTATACTAGCTGGAAATTGCAGTCAGATAAATTTCTCCTATTTCTGGCTTCAAAATTTTGTTTTTTAGGCATGACGGGAGACATGCCGGGGTCTCATCCAGATA
>JAUMHA010001906.1:0-10009 GCA_032359765.1 Saxidomus gigantea
AATTTCAAATACTAATGCGGCATAATCATTAATTTAACACATTTAAATGCACAGCAACCAAAAATTGCATTTATAAAGTTGTCACCAAAAATACACTATGTGTATTGTCACTTAAACAAAAGATCAGCTCCTTGGTCCATTCTCCACCTATTATTTATTTGTTAAATTTATATAGCGAAACTATTTTTGAGGGCAGTCAGCTTAATATCACTTTTGGTGGTACGCAGTCACCTTTAAAAGTTCGATAACATCACCAAAACTGCGTTTTAGGAGCTGAGATTTGGAAATATTGTTCTTAATGCAACATTATATAGGTTCAATGAAAAATGTGGGTTAGTAAAATTGTTATTTTGGCAGATTTATAAGCTTGTAAACATGATTTTTATATTTGAACAAATTTAAGACTACATCGACGAATAGGTGCATAAATTATCGCAGCTTGAATTTTCTTTACTTATTACAGTATACCGGAGATTTCATGAAAAACTAAACTCTTATACAAAAACTTTCAATTTACTGTAAGGCGCTCCGCTCTATCAAGTCGCTCCCATTCTGTCGGGTTCCCTGGTGTGGAGAATGAAGAAATTCTTTAGATTGTGTTGCATGAGCAATAACCTGCTTATAGTTTATCACTGAAATTGTGATAAAGCCATATATGTTTAATAAGACATTAAAACCTGATAATGAATTTAATTAAATTTGATCAGATAAAATTATGCATTAACTGATAGAATAATGCTAGGACTATATATTAGGAATATACTGCAGATGTTGACAAGTGCTTTCATTTTGTGTCTTAACAAGGAAGTGTCGTTTGATATAGCATACCATAGTTTTTTGCAATGAGATTATGTGGCAAAGTTATGTACTGGCGATTTAAAAAAACCAACAACATCTAAGGATTATTTGTTGTATAAAAAGTTAATAATTTGATATGTTTCACAACATCTTTCTTGGTAATATAATAATTATGTGACATTCAAAGTGATCATGAGCCATCAATATAGTATACGGTGAATGAATCAACTAGTATTGTGTCTCTTAAGAGATATCAAAGTACTTGTAGCTATTGTTTTAATGTACCAAAAAAAAATGTATTACTAGTGAAATCGAAAGTGACCGTTATTTGTATGAAAAACATTCGTAACGTTGCTTTTTAAATTGAAAGTACATGTTATAAGATTTATTACAGTGTAGTAGTTTTTTTCAACGATTGATATTGAAAATAAAACACCACACTTTTCTGACAAAAATGTTTCCTGAAGAGGTGACAAAAATATGACAGATATCAGTAGGTATATGGCAACATTGTTTTAGAGTTAATTGAACACAGTTCTATCATAATTCTATCAGTAAAATCATTCTTCTAAATGTAACTGATCCTGGAGCTTTAATACTGATTACCTACAGCCTGATCAATAATATGAAAAAAATCTAAAAATAACTTGATAAAACTGTAAAAGTGAAAATGAGTTTCTGATAAATAAATAATGTTTTACATTTAAGTTCTTGTCAAGCTGAGTATATGATTTATCCCTATATAGTACAGCTTACAGGAAAAGGGGCTGTAATCCATCCAGACTTACGTATCTAGTGTTTTATAATGATCTGTGGAATCAATAGTCATGTGCCTGCATGGTTGAGCCTGTTTGTAATTATTGATGACGCTGTTCTGCGACATGAAAGGATAGCTTTACTCGTACGGAGAGATGGCTGCAAGCGTTTATTGGAATTTGAATATAATCATTACGTTGGCAAACGGCAAAACTACTCTTGTTATTCCACTCTGATTTTTGTACAGTTTTGCAGAGTGTTTTTTTTTTCTTAATTCACTTACGGAATTTTATCTGTGATACTGAATTATAGAACAGAGGAATTGTGGAGTTAATGGAAATGTGGCTATATCGGGACATGCTGATAAGTTTTAGTTTGAATTTTTCTGCGGATATGAAAACAGATACAAATTTTGGATGGGATTAATTTACAAAGTGTTTCCCCTAGTGATTTTTGGACACAAGGTGATGGCAGGTTATAAAACTTGAATATGTGTATTTCCTGTTGAAGTGTATATTTTGTGTTTCAAAACACACGTAAATCGGTATATTTTTAAATTACTGTTTTATACCAGAAACAGTCTTTCGTTTCTGTAGTATTTCACCAAATGTTAAGATATAAGATTATTATTTTCGGTAGTGTATATAAACAACAGTATTAGATACTAGTAGACTATCAAATGGTAGACTATGACATGGGTGGACACAGTAGTTTAGACTCTTAAGTAGTAGACCATGCATGAAAGGAAAATGCTGCGGCACTTCATGCATTGAGCTGACTCATAGGATATAGATGGTAGAAAAGTAGGTTATTGATATTGTAGGAAACACTAAGTGTCAACATAGGGTAGACCATAGAACAGTAGACTTTGACATAGTAGACTATAGCAAAGTGGTCCATGGATATTGATATGTTTCAGTCTGTAGCAACCGGAAATGTTACTTACTTTAAAAATCAGTAAGATGATGTAATAGTAATAAAGTTATTAAAGTTGACAGCTAGTTTCTGTATGGTTTTATGGTTTTTGATTGTAGACGACTTTTTAAAGTGATTATTCCGAGTCTTTTGACCCCTATTTATTTTAGGGTCAGTGAATTAAAGGTCAAGGTCAGCATGACCTTTAACAGTCAGTGGGGTAGAGTGATGATGTCAGTTAGATGGCTTCCATTATGGGTTAATACACTTCTTGGTCACACCTAGGTGATATAAATGTTTTTATTTCTTTCTATGACTTTCTATGACTTGACATTACCAGCTTTAAATCTGAACTGCTGCTTTGTTTCTTGTTATCAAGTACATTATTCAACATTGTTTATTGAAATGGCATAAAAAAAATTGGCAATAACAAGTTTCCTTGATATGGAATGATACATATTTAAACAATGCAAAATCATAGAAAGAATATTTATATATATACATATAAAAAGCTGGGTTCATTTTTGAAGTTATTAGCCACTATGAAACAGAGAAGATTCATTTACAAACAGAAGCCAAAATGTTCAGTCCCTACATCAAAAGGTTTTCAATAAGAATTAATGAAAGTCCGCTACTTCAATTAAATTGCGTGGTTCAAAGTGCACAAGTGGTTACTAATGCAAAACTGGGTTGAAAACCTACTGGTTCTCTCCCATTTCCTTGACAACACTCTACAGGTAACAGCTTTCATTTGACTTTCATGAAACTTGCTCAGAAGGTTGCCTGCAACCTGTAGATAGATTTTGGGGTCAGTAGGTCAAACGTCAAGATCACAGAGACTTGAACTTCAAAAATCTTCCCCCTCAATATCTGAAGATCTATACCACCCACAGTCTTCACACTTCGTAAGATGATTGGTCTTATTGAGTAACTTTTCTTTGATAACACTTTACGTGTCACAATTTTCATTTGACTTTCATGAAACTTGCCCACTGTAGATGATCCTTAGTGTTTCTGGGGTCAATGGGTTTAAGGTAAGGTCAGAGTGTAGCAGACTTTTCCGCTCAATATCAACAACAGTCTTCAAACTTCATAGGATGATTGCTCTTACTGAGTAGATGATTCCTGCTGATTTTGGGGTCAGTGGGTCAAGGTCACAGTGACCTCTGAGAGTTTTTCATTTATAAAATTCCAGAAGATTTTCATAAAACTTGCTCTGAACAGTCCATTAGAGAGATACTTAATCTTTTGTGCCTGCTTTTTTTATTTTTATACATATACAAGGAATTTATCTCACTGCTCAAAATACTTTAAGTACAGGGAAAAGACTGTTAACAAAGATATTTATGACGTTTTATATACATTTATTTCAAAGAAGTATGTTCCACAGTGAACCAGGTTTTACTGCCATGTTTCAAACCTATATATATATCTGCCTGAGCATCTTCATCCTCAATACCTGAGTTAAAAATAAAGTTATGTCTGGTTAGTCCTCATTCACTTCAGTTGATTGATTTTCCTCCACAGAAACATGCATGTTTGTGAATGAACAAAAACACAAAGTCCAAATGGAAATGTTCATGCAAGGTTTATTGGATTTTTCTGCTGACTTAAAAAAAACACATGCTTTCGCTTGCAAGTTGCCGAGAAATAATTGATGGTTAGATACAGACTGTTGATTCTAACCAAGGGCAATACTAATTAGACTATCTTAGTTTTGCAACTGGGCTTGAGACCATGTGAGATCCTCCCTCATTCAACTGGGCTTGAGATCTGTCGAGATTCTCCTTCATTCAACTGGGCTTGAGACCTGTCAAGATTCTTCCCCAGTCATCTTTGCTTGAGACCTCCCTCATTCAACTTGGCTTGAGACCTGTCAAGATCCTGCCTCATTCAACTGGACTTGAGACCATGTGAGATTCTCCCTCATTCAACTGGACTTGAGACCTGTCGAGATTGTCCCAAGTCAACATTTTACTAACTTGGTGTCTTTTTGTTCTTAGATTGTGTTAAGACTGAAGCAGAAAAACTTTCCCCTACGTCACAACGCTACTATTTTAGTATTTTTTATAAGGAAATACTTTGAACCTTGCAGTTTACAAAAAAGAAAAAACATATTTTCTGGATGGTAGTTTCTTCTGTGCTTGCTGCTAGACCCAAAAATTGTGTGCCGTGATTTAGGAACTAACCTTTATTCACCAATGACTTTCATTTTAGCTGGTTGCAAGTCCACAATCTAGGAAAAGCACCTGCCAATGATTTTGAGTTAATCCTGGAGGGACACCACATCATGGAGAGGAATTTCCGTAAAAACTAGCTCCGGCTGGGACATAACAGTGATTTTACCCAGATGGGACTGTTTTCTCGAAATGTTGAAGACTTGATAAAATCATTACATTTGAGATACATCTTTCTTTTGTATAAAATGGGATGTTAGAACAAGTTCCTACCTTCTACCCTTATTTCTATCCATCTTGGTATGTCCCAACCGGATCACAAAAAATGTCACCTAATGCTCAAATAATTTGAAATTTACATCAATTACTACATTGAAATAGGTTTGTTTAATGACAATCTTATCTGGCCCTTTTTACCTTAGAATGTGCCTTTGATGATGTGCTGAGAGTGTTCCAGGCTACAACTCCTTTTAACTGACAATTTGGTTACAAAGCCTTGATGCTTATGACAGAGTCAGTATCAGGAAACGCTTGATTATTCAGAAGCTGCCTGCCTGAATCACAGAAAGTTTTATTGTTGCTCAGGGCGCTGCAAGCTCCACAAAGCACTATACTAATTCCGACAGTAACAGTAAATTTTAAAGCAGACATGCAGGCCGCAGTATATCTTCAGGAAGTTAACACATTTATTCCAGCTATTGTTGTGTAATCTCTTCCAAGTAGTGACTCTGGTTTTGTACAGAAGAACAATACAAATATACTTAAGCTTGTGCATAAAAGCTCGTTATTTGAGCTGTTATTTTGTACAAAAGCTCGCTCGGCTCTTGATGCAGATGTATCAGACATTTTAATCACTAGAAATGGAAGACGGAATAATGTCCCCATCAATGCGGGAGAATTTTCCTGGATTTTTACAAGTCTTTAGGGAAACTGTTTACCATCTTTCATATATGATTGGCTATGTATGGATGTTTTACTTAAGTGGAACAGTATTTAATGTTTCTTACCATGATTGATCGGCTTTTCTTAGAAAAGTGGCCAAAAAGGAGGTTGTCATGGAGACGGTTTTGTAAGGATGAGTTTGGTCATTCATGATGTGATAGATGGAGCTCATTTTTGGTAAATGAAAAATGTGTATGTCAGTGAAATTGGTTTATGGAAAGAATTTGGCCAAAACCACTAGGTTACATTGACCTGATTGGGTAGAGGTGACCATACATTAATTCACATAATGCTCAAAGATTTTTACTCCTTTTTTTGGTCAATATTGGACTAGGACCTCTACAATCCCTCTCTCTAGGCGTGAGTACCTCAGGGTGGTCAGAACTCTTGTCATTGAGAGTAGCCGGTATATTTGTGCGATCTTTAGTCAATAAATATTAAATACATAAGTTCAAACTAAATTGAATAATCAAATGTTGCATATTGGACAGTTCAAAACATGTCGAAAGGAACAGCTAATTAAAATTAACAATTTCTAGTTTTCAGTTCATTAACCCTTCAATAAAATATTCCTAAACATTTTTATAAACATTAATGTCTTTCTGTATAATGTATAATCTGTGTAACAGAAATATGTGACAAAATGTTTTATGGAATGGTTATGGAATATTTTATAGAAGGGTTAATGAATGTTTTCTGTATATAGAATTTGTGGATTGAATGTGATTTCTTCAGCACTCTGCACTGTGTTATTGCTACTGCAAGAAGTCTGAGGGTGGGTTTTATACGCGGTATGGTTGGGGCTTCTTTCAGGACTTCATTCAGTAACCCCTTTTAGCTTTACTGTAATAAATGTTTTGCACATACCTATGTTATGTTAAAGTCTTCTGTCTGCATTCTGTAAATAGCCAGGGCTGATGTCTCGGATGAGATGGTATAGTTATGACCCCAGCCGGGCTTGAACCTGCGAGTGCTGTTAGCCCATACATAGATAAAACATGTCAGGTTAGCCTCTACTGCTTTTGTATAGGGGGAAAAGGTCTTTGAACGTCAAAACTTCATTTTCTTTTCTTGAATTATTAGCAAATGGATGCAGAGAAATGATAGCAGACAAGTAATTCGGTGATAGAGTAGGTCTTGCTGGAGACTTTACTATCGATTTGTACAAAATAAAGAAAACCCCATTCGAAGATTGTAAGAGAGTCTTCAGTCACATTCAGAACTATATTTTGATTGTTCAAGCAATTGCTTTGTGGAAATCATTGTGCTTTGCTAGTCGAAATTAATTGAATTCATATTTATTTATTTGTTGCCCTGTCTGTAATACGGTTCGTAATCCTAGTACAAGCGTCTTCCAGTTTCTTCAGATGACACGCGTGGGCGTTTTCATGAATTTTGTTGATTAAGTATCGGCAGACTTTATAGATTGCTAGTCTTATTCTTGATAGAAGCTCAGGGAGAAGTTTGGATTGTTTAGCTGAAGAATATTGTATAGATTGTAGACAGTTTCTATCTCTGCAAGATTCTTTTATCTGTTGGTGACCAGCTGGGTTGCATGGCAACAGTCCTGATTTTACACTTTTTGACTGATTCAGTAACTGATATAGATTTTACTTTCTGTTTAGTTTAGATTATATAGAGTATATTCTTATTTAGTTAAGCATAGGTTTGAAGAAAGTATAAATCTTATCTATGTACATGTAAAGTAATGGCTCCACTGGGATTCAAACCTGCAAAAGCGATAATTTTTGTTGTTGGTTGCTATACTTTGAACTTTAAATGTCAATATGTTCAGTGAAATCATTAAACTTTGAGATCATATATTGATTCTGTGACAAGAAAATATGAAGGTTCCAGTAAGGTATGACATGATTCTCATACAGTAATTGGTTTTGAATTCTTTGAGTTAGTTGCTGTAGAAGAGTATATTAGCCAGCAGTTAGTTTCTTGAAATGTTCAATACCCGTAGGTACTTATTAATATATTATGAAATTAAACCATTTTCTGTAAATCAATACCATTTGGATGGGAAAAAAATGCTTTTAAATATGTTGCATTGTTGCAAAGAATCGAATTTGTATCATGCACATTTAGTTATTTTAATATGATTATAATATGATATAATTATTTTATGATCATCATGGTAAACAACAAAGGCTAGTACATATAAAAATTGGTTGCTAAGTAGTACTTCCAAAAGTTTGAAATGTTTTTCTCTAGGCAAAGAGGTAGAAGCTTTAAAAATATGTGAATGTGTTAATTGTCTGTTACAGGAGAGAAATGCTAAATTATTTCTTTTGAGACAGACAAACATTATTGAAGTTTAAATATAAAGTGAAAAATTACTGAAACTTATTGCTCCCTAGGGGATATAAATAACAGCTGGCACATATATTAATAATGTACATGTAACAGTATTGTATTGGCATATGGAAAAATTTATAATGATCTAGTATGCTATCAATATGACTGTAAAGGATGGATTGATAATTTTTTTACATGGATTATAAATGGATTATAAAAATCTTCTAAAATGTGACATTTAGCAATGTGCACGAGTGGAAGTCGGCCGCACAGAGTTCGAGGTCAGAGATATAGTGGTCTAGAGGCTTGTAAAATTGAGAAGGATATTGAAAACTTTGTTGAAAACTTTAAAAAGAAAGGCTCGTCACTTGATCAGCCGGTATCGCTTGAACGCCCACCAAGTTTAGAGTCATGCAGCTCATCTTTATCTAGGTCATCAAGACCGTCTAGCTCACTCTACTCGTCAGATTTTACTGATGAGAGTCCGGAGAAAACCGGTTACTTGATGCCGGAAATTGTACGTAGGTACCGTTATAGTACAACAACAACAAGTGATTCAGATGCAGGCGAGGAGGATTTTCGGAGACTATTGTTAGCGTACAAAGACAGTAAAAAACATACGGGGTCTCATGCCTCTTATACAGGCACGCAGACATCAGGACGACAGTCAAATATCGACTCATTTACAAGCTCAATTACGGAAGGTCCTGATGGATATGCAGGTAATAAAAAGAACCTCAAATTACATTTGTATACTGTGCTTGGTTAATGTAAAGGACGATGAAAAACATTCAATACTTTTTTAAAATGAGTTTTATTTGTATATGAATGAACTTTCGTCTAAGTCAAGGCTTTTGCTGTGGCAATGAAGTCACATACCTTGCCTTGATTATATAATGTCGAAATTCATTATCTAGTTTACATTTGGATCTTGAGAAAAAGTCAAGATATCAAAAAGTTGAGTATTCCACTGTGCTTCATACTTGTATGTTTTCATATTGTTTACCTGTTTGTCCGCAGGATAATATATTTGTCTGTTATTAAGTTGTTACAGTTTGATCTCATGACTGGTTTCAAAATGAATCCTTTGAGAATAGGGATCATGTACGCTATCATTGGTGAAGCATGGGAAAAACATGTTGTGAAAGTTACTCCTTCGGCTATATGCACCTTGTGTCTGTTCTTAATTTCTACACTGCTTTTCTGCCAATAACTTAACATAAATATCACTGTACTGAAAGAAATTCTTCTGAAGTATTGCTAGATAAATACAACATTTATATGCACGTGTTTTTCATTGATGGAGGCAACTATTATGGATAATGCTTGTATTTTACACAGTGTCATATATTAATTCAGTGGTTTTCTGTTTGTCTGGCAGTTATAAAGCAGTCCCCACATTATGTATATTGTATTGATCTAAGACACTTATATATTATAGCTATATATGATGTCTTACCAAACAGATGTTGTGGTAAGCAATTTTCCTGGTAGACGGTCTTCCTGTTTTTAACAAAACAATTTCTAGAATTGCTTTAGCAGTCTGTTGGCTGCCTTGGTGAGGTCGCACAAGTACAATGTCAATATTGGAGTACAGAAGTACTGCTACTGTCTTCACAGACATTGGTTATGTTGAGTAAAAACAGACATTGTGTATACTATGTACAAGACGTGTTCTGATAGACTTTGTATATGTCAAAGTATTACTAATTTACAACACCATATGTTTTAAACAAGGGTAGTTTTTACAATCATTGTTTAATAACGTTGGCATTTCACAGAGTATATTGAGCACAATTGTTTATAATGCTGACTGTATTATAAGGTACACAAAGGCTGCTTTGACAAAAATTGTATAATGTTTGGTGGTTCTGCACACATATGTTGTTTTGACAGGAATATTTTTTTGCTGTCATGCAAAAATGGCTAAAGTTTTCATGAGATTAAATAAACAAATTTTGTGATTTTAGCGGTGATCTTTATTTGTTTGGGTACCAAACAAATTTACTTACCGTTTTCTGATGCCATCTCCTTAAGTACCAAACCTGAAAGTAGCTCCGGCACGTCAGTCAGCATATAATCCCAAATTATGATTCTTCATTTTAAACCATATGGCC
>JAUMHA010001917.1:0-10009 GCA_032359765.1 Saxidomus gigantea
TATCAAAGAAGAGAAAACAAACTGTTTTTCAATTGTATTGGAAACTGTATTGGTATAAAAGCAGCACTGTGCTACACTCTACAGTAGTTTGTTTAGTAGCGTTCCTGCTACAGAGTACTAGAGAAAGACGATAATTGATTGTGGGGAGTCTTAAGTCATACTCGTGTTTTCTGGCATAAAGCATTCCGGCAAGAGAGATAAAAAAACTAGACATTTTGCATTTTTTGACACATTGTGTGTTACTTTCTTATAAATGATTCCTTTTGAAGTGAATGAGTAGTATTTCACATGGTCGATAGAAAATGCGCCAGAAGTTCAACATCGTCCAGTCGATAAAGACCTTGTTTGCTTTCCTCTGACGAATTAGAAACTGATCAGATGTTAGCACAAACAGATTAAATTCGGTGTTATGGACTCGCTGATCTGTGGATATACACACGATAACATCTGATTTCTGTTTTGAGTTGTCAATGATTGCTCCTGAAAGCAATTATTTTCTAAGAACATTCTAAGGACTTGAAACAGTGAAAAGAATGTGTTTTTAAACTGAAACTTTCACTGCAGGACTAAGGACATATTGGAACTGAGTGTAAGTATTTATAATTTCAAATATTCTGTTAAGTTAAGAGGACAAAATGAATAGCACATGCTATTTGAATATACAGTATGGCATTTAATAGTATTATAAAAATTATAAATTCATCAGGGAAGTATATAAAAGTCAGTTTTTAGTCAGAGCTATATAAAATAGAACTATTAAAATCAACTATTAAAGATGTAATAGTTTCTTTCATAATGATTATTAGAACAGATTAAAGTCCCATTGGCACCTTAGATACTCATAAATATATAATAAATTTACTGATAAAATAATGAAAAGATTGTTTTATTTATTTCAAAGCAATGTTAACATAAACATTCCTTTTTTGTAGTGTCATTTCTTTACAAAATATGTGTTGTCAGACAGCATTTCTTATCCTTGAAAAAATATTGTGCTATATTTAAGACATTGTACTCTCTATTTATAAAGCAATATTTAGAATGTTTTTCGAAAAAATAATGGTCAATTTGTTGTGAAAATATATTTCTTGCTAAAATAGTTTTTAACCCGAAGGGCTAATGGAACTTTGAAGAAAATGGGGACGGTTTAGCAACATAATGGGGAGAGTTTAGCCACATAATGGGGACAGTTTAGCTACGTTATGCCCTGGGACAGTTAGCCACATAACGGGGACAGTTTAGCCAGGTAATGGGGACAGTTTAGCCATATAATGGGACAGTTTAGCCACATAATCGGACAGTTTAGCCACATAATGGGGGCAGTTTAGCCAAGTAATGGGGACAGTTAAGCCAGGTAAAATGGGGATAGTTTAGTCACTTAATATGGGGACAGTTTAGCCAGGTAATTGGGACAGTTTAGCCAGGTAAATTTGGGACAGTTTAGCAAGGTAATTGGGACAGTTTAGCCAGGTAATTGGGGGACAGTTATGCCAGGTAAATTGGGTACAGTTTAGCCAAGTAATGGTGGGACAGTTTAGCCAGGTAATGGAGGGACAGTTTAGCCAGGTAATTGGGACAGTTTAGCTAGGTAATGACTTTTTAAGCCTGAGGATCGGTCACAGGTCCAATGACTTTTTATAGACAACTCATTCTAAGTTATATATACTCAGTGTTACAATGGGAAAAAAGTTTTTGATATAGGAATTGTTTAAGAAATGTCATCATTATGTAATGAATTTCATTGGAATTCTGCCTTCACATTGTTATACTTATCTGCTTTTATATTACCAGCATTGTGCTATTAATTGCAAGGTCTTGCTTCATACAGGTGTTAAAAGACCTTTAATGTCATTGTATTAAAGCAGCCGTACCATAGAAAAGTCCAAATATTAATTACTGGGATAACTTTGGTGCAAAACTGACCCATCATCCATCGCAAAGGTATACTGTTGATAGATTGTAGCCTGGAAGAAATTTGTTTACAGCAAACAAGTCAAACAAACAAGGATAATTTTACTAAAATTAGTAATATAAAATAATATAATAAATAGAATTTATAATGATGTGTAGACATTTAAATTGTTTTTGTCCCTATAGATTCCTAAGGGTTAAAGTTCATTGTTACTGTAGTTTTCGTAATTGTGTTCAGAAAATTACTTCAAAGTTTTGCCTCACATTTCCTTTTGCTGCAACAATGCTAGTGTGAAAAAACTCAGGACACCTGGTCTTTCTGCTTAATACTAGCATTAAATTATATTCAGCTGGAAGGAGGGATTCTGAACAAACTAAAAAGACTCCTTATATACCCTGCAGTATAACCTTTGTCTCAGCCATCATTGCTATCACATTTTATGTCTGACATAAGTTGACAGTATGCTATTAATTAAATGTGATTTGTCTTGCATTAATTACTGCATTCCCAGAGCACATACATGTATATAATACCAGCTGCATCATAATACCTTCAATCAACCTATATGACATCATTACTTCAGATATACAATTGGCATTAGGGAAATCAAGATCCTTTTTCAGGTCTTCACAATCAGATTTCCAGTAGTCACTTCAAGCTTTGATGAAAGCATAGTATATGTTGAGCCATGGCAACCATTTTTTCTAATCATTACATCAAAACTACAATTTAGTTGTTATAAAACACAGTTTTTTACTAACCAAGTGTAGTTGAGATATTGACGAAAATAAAACAATACAGTTTGGTCAAAAACAGGAATTAGTTAGTGGAAAATAAAAGCTAGAATTAATTATAAATGTCAAAACATCAATTTAAACACTATATGTATTAGGGGTATAAAAGGCACTTGTACTTACATTACTCTGTGAGTGTATTATTGACGATCTGAAAATACTGGCATATATTGTGAACAGTCTATTTAACCCAGGTATGATACATTACAGTCTGGTGCATATACATTTTACTAAGTTCTAAAATTTACAAAATACATGTAATTTTGATTTTCTTAAAATATTCTTTTAACTAGCCTTTGCTATTTGACAAAATACATAATGTATGTCTGGCACTATGATTACATTGAGGAATGGTCAAACTGACATGATAGTGATAGCAGTAGACTCGTACCCAAACCATGGAGAATGTAGGAGGAAGGTGAATGACATATTGGTCAGATACATTACCAGCATCTGGCATGATTTGTTATGTTTGTTTTGGTGAGATAGTGCCAGATTTTGTTGGTGCCAGTTAAATCTTGTCTATACCCTACATTACTCAACAGACTCTCATTATGTGTGACCAGCTAAAAATAATCCAATTTCCATTTGTCTGCTAGATTCTGTCCAACAGTTGTTATATTTAGAAAAAGCGAGTATTATAGAAATCCCAGTGGTGTAATTGAAGTCACAGATAGCTTGGGTTTGGACCAGACATGATCTGCCTCAGATCAACAATTTCTTGATATGCCTTGTGATGGGATCACCTTCTGCGGGCAGGCAGGCAGGCATCCACAAAGTTGTTCACATCTCTAACTTCAAAAACACTCATTAAAACTTAGCAAAAGTTGCTGTTAATTATTGGCATAATGTCTTCACCAAGTTCGATGACCCGCTAAACTGCTCCAGTCACTCAGTTATTGCCCTTTATATGCCCAATTGGTCAGCCAAGTTTAGTATCTCTGCGATGGTTGCCATAGTCACTTCAGAGTTAATGTCCTTAAATTGAGTTCTCCTGTTTCTAAATTAACAACTCCTAACCATGTTCAGTAAACTTACTGTGAAAGCTTATTGGCCTAATTATCTCAGCAAGGTTCAGTAACCAGCAAAATAGCCTCAGTCACACTCTGGAGTTATTGCCCTTTAATTGCCAAAAATTTGGAACAGTTTAGTGTTGTCAGCAGCTGACATGCATTTTTTTTGACAATTTGGCAGTCTCGTTCAGCAGTTGTTGTTTAATAATGTAAAGACGGTCATTCAACCTCATTAGTGTTGCAAGTGATAATTATAACAACTTTTCCAAGACAAAACACACTGTTGTAACACTACTTTGTTCTTTATAACAATAATATTACATCACTGTGATCTGAGGATATGAAAGAACTGCAATCTCTTACAGATCTGTTACCTCTATGTTTGTTTTGATAGGTATGAATAATGACATCCACTGTAATCTTTTGTTCATCATTACATACAATGAGAGTTATTTATAGGTGGAAAAAAAGTGCTGAGAAATCTTTCCCAGATAGTATATTAGAGGGTTACAACTGTTGATTTATTCTCATTGAAATAAATGATTCCTGAAGCTACTGCCTTATACTGAGTCGAAACAGTAGTGTTAGTACTGTTGGAACTTTGCAGTTCAAATTGATATGTGCTAAAATGCTATTAAAAATGCAAAATGCACATTGTCAATCTGTCAAAGCCCTGCAGTGGCATACTGTGTACATACTGTATACAAACTGCATATGTACTGTGTACGTGCTGTGTTCATACACTCTATGTACATGCTGTGTTCGTGCTTTTTACATGCTGTGTACATGCTGGATTGCGTGCACGCTGTGTACACGCAATGTACCTGCTGTGTACATGCTTTATATATGCTGTGTACATGTACATGCTGTGTACACGCTATGAACATGCTGTGTATGTGCTGTGTACATGCTATGTACATGCTGTGTACACGCTATGTACGTGCTGTGTACACGCTATATGTACGTGCTGTGTACATGCTTTGTATGTGCTGTGTACATACTGTGTCCATGATGTGTATATACTCAGACTTTATTAGTATTAATTGCTAGAATTCTGAAACTGCAAAAAGATTTACAGTATTTTCACCCCAGTTCAATTAATCTGGATCTTTGCTTTGTTGCTTAAAAAAATTGTGTATATATAATTAAGCCACAAGTTAGAGAATTTTGATCAAGAACATTCGTGTGAACTTCTTCAGTTTTTGTTGCTTCATGGATCAGAGAGAATATAGCCCTACCTTCTTGGCACATTCTACTCAAGTATCAATATGTATTGGAAGGTTATCCTGCAGAACTAATGTGGTTCATATCAACAAAATGTTGATCACTCTCTTCAAACTTCTGATAATTTTATACTTTGCCATCCTCTGGCAGTAAGGGTTGGAGATTTTAATGTAAATGTTGATAACATTAATCAGTGGATTGAAACAGAAGAACATGACATAGTTAAGTGTCTGTTTCACAGAAATAGAACAGCTTGATTGTTAATTGATTACATTGATCCATTAGGTACAGGGATGCCTCTATTGTGAACTGCTAAATTTCACATTATCAACTTGTTAAGGCAAAATCTCTTATCTGAATCTTCAGAAATCATCATTTCAGCACCATCAACTTTGTTATGTAGATGAGACAGCAGACATTGTAGGATTTGGAACACTTGTTGGATCTGCTTGTATCACAGTTATTAGATATTACTGGAACTGATGTCACACTTGTTGGATCTTATAAGAGCTTGTGGTCGTATTTGTGGAGTCATTTAAGGTGTGCTTTGAAATATGCCTCACATCTGTAGGAATTAAGGATACAATTGAGTCATGATAATTGGGTCTTTTAATTCCAATTGTTGGATGGTTGTGCATTAAATCAGTTTTCTAAGGCTTTAACCAATGTAATGTATAGTTTCTGATCGGTTACACAGTTTAAATTTGTGACTATTAGATATGGTACAGTCGAACTTGCCCATGCGACCACGTGTATTAAGCGACCTTTGTCTTAAGCGGCCACTTCTGAATCCTCCCGAGCTTTTTTACACTGTATTGCTATTGCATTAAGTGACTTTTGTCTAACGCGACCAGCGACCAGTTGCAACCCATAATCAGTCGTTTATTTATATTAGCAGACCATTTATGTGCAAACAGATCCTTTCTTTGAATACTGACCGCTTTTATGTTGCATTTAATGTTCAAAATAGGCACGGAGGTGTCAAATCTCATAAGGATTATCGTTCATACTTATGTTCACAGGTGTTAATTGTCGAGTATTTACCGATTTTCGGTACTTTCATGTTCAAATTAATTTGCTGCTTTTGGAAAATTTCCATGTGACATAGCGATATGCCTGGATAACGGTTGCAGTTTCCGGTGATACTCTGTACTAAGAGACCATTTTATTAAGCGACCGGTTTTGGCTTTTCCCTTGTGCGGTCGCTTATTACAAGTTTGACTGTATTATTAAATTATATAGTCGCAAAAATCAAACAGTCAGTATAATGTTTGCATTTTACAGTATTGTGCGTCAATATAGGGTTAACCAATTAGTGATTTTGACATTTGTACTATATACTATATATAGTAACAGTTTTTAATGGTCGCAAACAGTTTTAACGGCACCAACTTACGCGGTCTTCTTTGAAAAAAATTCAGACCATTAAAAACCATATACAGTCGCAAATATCAATATTAAAAAAAAGTTAACCATATAATATTTACAGTTGAACTTCGTTCACTCGAACTTATTTGGCTTGAATACAACAAATTAATACAACTCGCCCTACAGTCTCGGCAAACTCTATATAAATCATATTGTTCCACCTCTGAAATTGTTACCATGAACCACGATCTCTGGATCTCTCAAAGCTGTCTGGCGGTACCTTCATATATCTATTTCATTGTCTATTACATCCTTTTGCTCAAACAATAAAAGGTGTAAATCTCAATTGTTAGGCAAACAATAATTATTGTACTTTTGAGTTGTTAAACAGTGCCTGTTTCTAATACCTCGGTAAATGAGCAATTAAAGGTCAGCAATGAGCATAAATTCATGAAAATGGATGAAATATTTAAAGAGTGACAGATTGTCTGATATGAGCATGTTACCCAAAATAATTTAAGAAAAACAGTTATGTGTTCATGATTTTCTCATTTAAAGTTCTAACTTCTGTTGGAATTAATGAATAAATAGTATGTATTAATTATTAGCTTTCGAATGATAATTATAAAAGTTGTTAAAATATCTTTTACTTTTAGAAAGTTACGATTGTTACTGATGGACCTCAATGGCTCCGTTACTGCCAATCTCTCAAACTAAAATCTTCTGTTTCAAGTTTGAGCAAACAAAGTTTTACTGTACATATTTAATATCCCAAATACATTGCATTTATATTAAATACATTTATTGTGTTCACTTTCAACCAACTCACATGCTTTAAAGAGAAAGTGCTGAAAGTTGCAGCTAGATTCAGCAGAGTCAGGACCCCTTGCTTAGCCTAACTCTCTACCTCCTTGCCATGACCTGATGTATGATAAAACATGTTATTTACATTTTAAAAAATGGCCAGCAATGCATATTTGACTGTTTGAAGATGGTATTAATTCATTTACCGTCATGCCTGTCCAGGCACCTTAACAGAAATAACTGTTCTCTTTTTACACTTGACATCTTTATAGCTCTATCAATATCAGCTGCATTGATTTTTCATTGAAGAGGGTTTTTCTTTCATTCATAAGGTTAAATAGACCATTTGAAATTGACAGAGAACATGTTCATTTCTAATAAAACCATTTTCTGGTCTAAAAATGGTACATAAATACATATTTTAATTATTACCGGTAATGATTATCCATTCGGTGATCAGTATGTCAGACACGGCACTTCTAGTTTTGTCATTTGCATTTCTTAAAATATCCAAGTTTAAATTGAAAGGTACATTTTATATATTGTATCATGATTGTATTTACATAATTATTATTATGTGTTTGAGTATTAGCTTCATTGTGTCATTGAGTTTTAAACACTTTTAGTGCCAAGTATTTCCTTCAGTCTACAGATTTAAATATTATATAAATGGCCAACGTTTCTGCTTTTACATTGCATACATTAGTAGTAAATTATCTGTGTCAACAAAGGTTTATAAATAGTCACTTACGCACCCAATGTTATTTTTACCGAAGATGTGACCCTGATATTATTATTGTGAGTAGTGTAATAAAGCAGAATTAGACCAATAATGGCGAGGCTGACACATAGATTTCCACGGCTCACACAAACATTTCCACCTATCCTTACATTGGAATATTGTTATTGCTGTCAATGGTTTTGCTTGTCATTGCTATGATGAGAAGAAAAATTTACGTCATGATCTCTACGAGTATTCTATAATTGTCATCTCTTCATGAACTGTTTACTTACTGTTGTCGTTTCTAAGGAATGATGTTTTAGCATATTTTACTGTCAGATGTCACGTCAGCTTGTACTATTACTGTAGCTTAGCATTGAAACCCGAGTTGTCACACAAACAGAAAGGAAACTTAGCAAAATCGGACAAGAAGTTTTACAGAGGATATGGGAAAAAGTATTAGGTATAGTGATGCTCTGTGTATCATTTTATATTGTACATTAAATTTTATTCTATAAAAGGAGATATTCAAATATATTTCTAGGAATAAAAACTATTGCCAGGTTTATATCTGTTGTTTTAAAATTTAATACAGAATCTGTTAATGAAATCGCCTGTATCGGTATTGTAGATGTGATAGTTCTTGCAGAGTCTGCAGGTGATGTTACAGTTCATCAATAAAGTGTGAAATAAGATACTGACTCTGTGATACTTTAAGTGCTATCACCTTCTGTGAGGACTTGACTTTAGTTTGATTCTGTTCAATGAGTGATATACATGTACAGTAAACTGTTGACTGGTCAATACCACCCTTTCAGTATTATACAAAAGTTAATTACTGTACTAAGCTTAATGAAAATCATTAATTTAATGTATGTAGAGTTGGTTGAAATCAATGAACTGTTTTCCATTAGTGTATAGTATCATAGAAACACTAAATATTCATTAAAGAACTCGCAAAAGTCTTTTTGGTTGTACACAGTTTTCATTTTTAAGGCTGTCCCCTGCTTGCCATGGCCTTAATAAAACAAAAAATCTGACCACCTGAGACACCAAGTGGCAGATTTTTAGTGTCAACACTTTACATATTAAGTAGTGCCGACTTGTCTCTTTGCTTTCTTGATGAATAGCACCATACTGTCTAAATCCTTAAAACATGATAGTGCAGTTTGTCGTTTTATGACAGAAAAAAGTTTCGATATAGAAAACAAATTTCATACACGTAAATTAATTAATTCAGGACTTTGATTATGTTATTTTCATTAAACTTGCTGAAAGTTTGTATCATCAGAAGATAGCATCTTTCTTATTAAGTTAGTTAGATTGGATCTAACAGATATAATATAGTTGGTGAAATGATAACATTCATAGAGCATCAGTTTTTAGCTAACATTGTTTAATTCAGAGGAACCCAAAGACACAATGTTGTGTTCTGTTGATCAGATGAGATAATTAAGTTATAGCCCTTGAAGTAGCACAAAAACTCATTTTTGTACATTTTAGTTCGAAATTTTATTTCTGTATAAACTAATTTACAAAAAAGGCTGGTTCCACTCATTATCCATAAAGAAATAATTACAGAAGACTGAAGAAATTCCGAACACCTACAAATCCAGTCACCTCAAAATCTGGTTATTTCTTCACCCTAACTTTTCTCCTTTAACATTAATGTTAAAATTGCCCCCAATTACAGACCAGCACATTCTGAGTTCCAATTGATATTTTTGGTCGAAACATGAGATTTTGAAATAATATGACTCTCAATAATCCGACTGGTGTCTATGTGCTGAAGGCATGAAATTTTCATTGTGAAGATTTGTGTTGGCAACAAAGACATAAAATATCTGTAGTTGGTGATAATCTCATTTTCACAGTCTGCCACAAGGAAGAGTGTGATAAGTTAATCAGTTCACCCTTGTGCCTGACATACACTGTCAAACATGTTGATTATTATACCCCCCACGCCCCCCCCTGAAACGAAGTTTTTGGGGGTATATAGGAGTGGTTGGTCGGTTGGTCGGTCGGTCAGGCGGTCTGTTGCATTTTCCTTGTCTAGAGTATAACTTGAAAAAACTACTAGTTGGAATTTAATACAACTTCATACAATGGTCAAGCACATTGAGAGGAAGTGCAGTGTACAATAACCATAACTCCATCTTGACTCATTACAGAG
>JAUMHA010001928.1:0-10009 GCA_032359765.1 Saxidomus gigantea
GCAAAGTCTTATTACCTTCTGTTGGATATAATTACAGTTTACCCCATATAATCCATCTTCAAATCATATCAGTACAATAGCTGATATTCAGAGTAGTTTTATACCTGCGAGGCTCACTCAAGAAAAGGGGGTGGAGCATAATTATGTTTCTTCCTAATCTAAAAAAACAGGGTTTCAGATATTCTTAATAGTGTGAGCTATGTGTCGAAATTACTACAAAATGCTTTCAAGCTAGGCTTTTTGAACTTTTGTTTTATCACATTGCCAAAAACCTTCTGGGTGGACTGAGTAACATAGGAGATTTGGCAATCTTTAACTTTTTTTAATCCCCCATGCATGGCCATAATAGTCAGTTATGATGGTTAGCCATTATTAAAGATGATGATGATGATGATGATGAAATAACAATAATAATAATGATAATAATAATAATAGTAATAATAACAATAAAGACTTTATTTACAGTGGCCCCACATTTTGGTTAACTGAATTTTCCATGTGGGCCTGTATTATATACATGTACGTATTTACAAACATTTTATGGCAAAAACAGAATTTTTTTCCTTGTGTGATATGTTATAAACTAATGGCCACAATGGAATATTTTTATGCACAGACAAACGTGGTGATGATGTGAACTTTGGACAAAACAAATTTACCTGTGAACTGTATTATCTCTATGTGTTGACTCTACAACCATTATCTGATTACAAACAAACAGTAACATGTCCCCTATAATACGAAAATATTAGTACGCACAGAAATTATAAAACCATGTGCCTTCTACATGGATGCAATATTTACATGTACATACAAACCAGTGTGCACTCTGCATGCATTATAAACAAACTGCCATGTGACTGCATAATGATGCAACTTGTTATCACCATCTCATAGTGTTATTAAAATTGTCCTCAAATATTCTCAGCTAGAACAATAACTATGAAGACTATTAAATAGATGCACGAGAAACCAAGTGCACTATTATTATAAACATATTAAACTCATAAAACAAGAAAATGACGCGATCTTTTTTAGACGCAACTTAGGCAATATGAAGCAATATTAAGATATTGTGCTAAAAAATTTAAACAATAAACTTACTTCTGTGTAGGGGCTCTGGATATAAAAATATTATGAAAACAGAATCCAATGCACTATAAAAACCACAATATATAAATCCTGGGTGATAAACCAGACCTTGACAGATCACTATAAAATGTGTATATTACAAGTTCAAAAAAATTAAATAACAGGGTTTAACACTGTTTAACACAGACTGTATTTTGAATGAAAATAGCCAACTAAAATACACACATGTAAATTTCCAATGTAAACGTACACACTCAATGGATTACTCAAGCGAATAGAGTTTCTGGCGGGAAGTCAATAGAAAATTTCATCACAAACGACAATCATGCACTGGGTAATGAAAAAGAGGAACAAGTATTTATTTGCACTGAAATCTGAAAGAGTTTTCATGCAATTGGCCTAATGGCCCAGATAACTGATAAAATAACTGGATGATAGAAAGCTTTATGGTGACATAGTAATATTTAGTTACAATACTCAAAATGTGTTAACATAAAAAATTGTTATGATGCGCTGTTAAATTGGATACTACTAAAGAAATAAATATGATTAAAAAATCAATTTGAGAGTTCATTTTTATTCTGTTTATTACAGCTGTATCTAAATATGAAAATGGCAAATGATGTTAAGTCAGAAGTTTTCAGTGATTAGGCAAGAGGCTACTGAATTAATTAAAGGTGCCTATTAACACAGATTTAACTGTGCTACTTTTTTATTTTTTCCCTCTGAGCAATATTTGTGCATTCTGGTACTGATATCCATGTATCTTTTGAGCAGTGTATAAATAATGTATATGCCACAAAAAAAGACCCTAAAATACATTAATTAAAGTAATAATACATTTTGTGAGGTGATAGATTGTAATTTTCCCTAATGAGATGCTGCAGATGTGAACAAGAGGACCATGCAAAATGGTCCAAAGACACTCACCTGATACATGTACTTCATTTTGAATCATAAGTAAATATTAATAAAGAGTTTTGATTCATAATGAAGTGAGTGATTTTACAAATTTTGTATTTTAAGTTAACATTACATTTCATTCAAATAATTTGAAATTAAGCTAAATATCAACTCTAAGTTAATCAGTACCCAAACTTTAAAACTATAATAACAGACCCAGGGGTCATCATTTCTTTAATCTTGATAGAGGTCCACTAGGCAATGCTACATGCTAAATATCTAAGCTCTAGGTATTGTGGTTTCAGAGAAGATTTTTCCTATTTGTTGCTATAGCAACCATAGTTCTGCATGGAATGGTATTCTTTGAACGAATTTGGTGGAGCTTCATGCAAGGAACATCCCTGCCAAGTTTCATCAATATTTGCCCAGTGGTTTTAGAGATGTCGTTTGAAGCAAAATGTTGACGGGCGGACATACTAAAGATTGGCAGTTGTGTTGCTCTTCTTTTGTTCTCTCTATTGTACTTTTTAGCCCGATTAGCCCAAAAATAGCTACATAATGCATACAGAATGAATGCCATCAAACAGAATTTAGTGTTACCTATTGTTGCCACAGCCAATTAATCCTCACATTTTGGGCGCAGAAACAAAGTGCCACGTGAGCTAAAATGGTCGTCTATGGGACCTGCAAACCAAATTTGAAGATTTTAGGTCCAGAATGAGGTCTCAAGCTAATTCGGATGCCCGAGACAGTTACTGACAGGGCACCATGCTAAAAGCAATATCAGATTTGAGCATTTTGATAGTGTCTGTGTTATTTTCACAAGACTTTAGTGTGGTGATATAAGACAGTCATATGACAAAATTGTGCATTTTTACTACCTTTGTTGCAATGAATTAGCACATAGTCTCTAATATCTATTATCAATAAATTTCAACATGCTATGGCCCCAAGGACTTTTCCAACAATTTCTAACATAGTCGGCAAACTAATAATGATTCAACTTTCCCCTCTCACAAAGTAACATGCGTGCACCTGCTGAACATACTACAATTGATGTAAATACCTCCTGGTAAAGCCTAAAGGTCCTATTATTACCAGAATTGATGGAACATTTGTAACTCTCACCACAGGGTCTGCTGTATTCATCAGAAGGGATGTAACATGTCTCCCTAAACAAGCAATGCAAATGTTTATAGAATAACCCAAGCACTTATGTTTGTAAGTGGTCTAAATGACAGGGATTTGCTGTAATATTGAAGATGAAAACAGAAAATTGAATCAGAAGCCAACTGTGAAGTAAATGTGAGAAAATGAGACACAATCCCAGGAAATAGCCATGTCACAGATCAATACTGGGTGGACAATACTGGATATATACAGAAAGCCTGCCAGCTGAGAACATGCCTGATGAGAACTGTTGCTCCTTATTTATGGGACACATCTGCTAAAAACATAAAAACGATGGTATGTAAGTAACTAATTCCCCTCTCACTTCATACAAAACTTTGTTGCTCTGTCAATCTTGTCCAGGTAACCTATTTCACAAACAGGCTAATTAATCATAAGCTGTATGCACAGGTATAAAGAAAGGTCTCTTGGCCTGTCTCCAACAATCAGCATCCGCTTGTGCATCAACATATAGTTGTTGTTGTAGCACCTATGATGCGTTAAATGCCTTTTCAACCATATTTTAGCCATTTTGTACACTGGGACGGGCTGCAGTTTCACCATCATTTCTTGGAAGGACCAGTACACTAGAATCTTTTCCTCTGTAAGAAAACTGCCAACTTTCTCACATACAGAGACACTGTCTGTAGCAGGGCTCAAACCTATGACCCCAAATCAGCAATAATTTGATGATACAACAATTCCAAGTCAGCGACTCTAACCACTAGTCCTGCACTGTCCAATCATTGGACCTAAAATTAAATGCCCTTCTAATGCAGTTCATTTCAGAGATTGAAATTATCGTTCCTCATGTATCTCTTCTTCACGCTGTTCTTGCCGGATGGACCATAAAATCGATACGAGTCACTTTATTCAGAAACTAGCCAATCATACATTACCACAAGCCTCTTACTTTGGTTTGATACTAACAGAATTGTTAAAGTAGCTATACCACTAAAGTATTACAATAATCATCTAGCCAGGAACGAAAGCTAACCTCTGTTTCGGCTGCTGATCAATCCAATTAAAATCATCTCCTCAAAGATGCTTGTCTTTGCCCTCGGCGAAGAGCGTGTACTTAAGTAAGATTGAATTGCTGTAAAAGGGTAGGATATTTTTTTGTTTTAATTAGATATGTGTGATTCTCTCAGTAACGAATACAGTTAGAATATGATCATTTGACAATGACGTCACAGATCAGCCTCCAATATGATTGTACGAACTCATTGGAAAATGGAAGTATCAAATCTTTTCTTGAACACATATATTGTAATCTACAACTTTATGCCATGGTTGTAGACTTTTATATGTCCTACATCACTATCACCTTATCTTAACTGTACTGTACAATCATCTTTACTATTAACATCTCATAAAACCCAAGTCTTTGTCAACCAGTCTTAACAATGTCTCTCTGCTGACACTATATTGACATTTCACAATAAAATACAAAAAGCTTAATGAATAAAATTCGATTTAAAAGTACGTCACATGAGGATTCCATTGTGCCAAACTCCCACCTTCTCTATCTTTTCAATTTAATTCAATATCTTTTTATTGTAACAAAAAGAATAAAATTCATCTGATTTAGTTATACATGTTGAAATCAGACAATTTTACTGTGCAGGTAGGTTACAGTAAATTTAAGATAAAGTGACAGTGATGTAACACAAAAGTTAACAAGCACTGCATAAAGAGGTAGATCATTTGCATCCTTAAACAAAATAATTTTATGCGCTGTATTTACAGAACAAAATTGGACTTCTCTGCCGTATCACTGTCATATTATCCTAAACTAACTGTAGCTTTAAACTGAGAGTCAATAATGTATGGGCTAGTTATGTGTAATTTTGTTGACATTTTTCTGTGTGCTACATTATGACAATCATCGTCTAAAATGCCTTGTGAGCCTGCATTAATAACCTGACACTAAGGTCAAACCAAAAAAATGTGTGTTGCCAGTCTTTTTACCAAAAAAATTAAAGTTTGTAGGCCGGGTTTTTTATATATTTTTGTATATGCCTTTTTTGCTGTACAACAATCACAAATTTGTCTTTTTGATCATTTTCTTAAAAGAAGTTGGAGGTCAGCAGTAAAAAGTGAAGGATGGTCACGGAGACCTGGAACACAGATATATTTGTTGTTGGCCTTATAGTGACGTTGACCAATTTGTTTACAAGTACTATAATTTTCTATTCCCCAATGTGCATAACTTAACAAAAAAGAACTACAAGATAAGTCAGCAATGTGTACAAAACAATAATACTAAAAATAATAGTAATGATAGTTATAGTAATAGAGTTTCAGATCACATTGCCAAAAAAAGAACATTGGTTGGGCAGGGGTGGGCAGGGGTTTTTTTTAATTGTTTTTTATTATTTACCTTTTTTGCTCTTAAACACATGAAAGTTAGTATTTTTGATCATTTTCTTGAAAAATGATTGAGATCCACAGTAAAAAGTCAGTTGGGATACCATAAGCACTCATATTTTTGAGTAATGAAATGCTTCACACGTGGACAAATCACAAACTATCTGCTCAGACTAAGCAGGGTTCTTAACACTTACCGTGTGAGGGGGCAAATGATACAGCCTCTGTGACCAGTGCAGATCATGATCAGTAAGCACATCAGAAAATTCTGATCATGATCTGTAATGTTCACTTTTCAATCTATACATTTTCACCTAACATCCCTTCAAACAATTTATGCTACTATCCGCATTGAAGGGTTAGGTAAGTCCAATTTAGAAATCTAGTACGCTAAACACCCCTTTCAAAAGCTTATGATACTGTCCTGTTTAGTTGATGGCCCATTCCATTGTAGAAATCTAGCAGTGTAAGAGTTTACTGTGCACAGCATAGCTCTGACCTTTTTTATAGTGCAACAAAGCCATCCCTGTCTCTTTACCAGTGTGTGTTTTGTATCCTGAGGTTACTGAACAAACATGCTACTTCCCTAATTCAAACACATTATTTACATGCTTTCCTTGTGCAAATACCGATTCTGAATTAAATAGAAGCGGTTGACGATAATTGTATCCTAAGTTACCCTAATGGTTGAATACTGATACATACAAGTTGCTGAAGCTGTAGTTCAAGTGGTCAGCAGCTTGACTTAACGTCACTAAACGCTGTTAAATACTTTAGTACTCTATAGAAATGTGTAGTACTTTATAGTACATTTTGTACTCTATTGAACTTTAGTTCTCCACAGTATTGTAAAGTTCTTTCATCACCAGAGGGCCTTTTAATATTTGTATTCTGTAGTACATTTTGTATTAATTAGAACATGTGCATTCTTTGTTCATTAGAACATTTTGTATTCATTAGAACATTTTGTATTTATTAAATCATTTCTATTCATTAGAGCATCTTGTATTCATTAGAACCTTTTGTTTTCATTAGAATGTTTGTATTCATTGGAACCTTTGTATTCATTTGTATTCATTATAACATCAGTCTGTAATCAATTGTATTCATTAGAACATTGGTATTCACTACCACGAGCAATATATATGAAATATTTGCCAACATTCTTACTGAAGTAGTTTTATTGTAGAAAGTAATTAAATGTATTGCCTTATTGTTATTCCAAGTAAGTAAGTAAGGAGACATAATAACGTCCCTAGGGGTAGTAGATTTTCCAAAGGAGGTGGGCGGTAATGATGTAAGAGTTTTCCTAAATCAAAATTATTTCAATACAAAATGATTAAGTCCTTCCATAAAAGCAGCAGTAAATTCCTTCTAGAACAATTGTTTTATTTTTAAACTGCAAGATCAAATGTAAGTTATGCTACATGTTTTATTTAATGTGTTTTCTTTAAAAATCTGAGGCCATCAGTATTCAAGCACATAAGCATAATTCGGCACATTTTAAAGTCTCTCTCTTCTCTCAGATCCGAGTATAAGAACATGTTTTTTAGTTACAACATGCAGATCTTAAAATCTTCTTTGTTAAACCTATACCATTAAACAAATACAAGTGCTGCGGCTAAGGGATACACCCCTCTTAATATGCAAAAATAGTCATAAAACTGGAACACATTCTTCTTAAACAAATGGGCCATCACAGCCCTATATAGTTCAATTGAGTAAACAGAGAACATCTGCGTTACATGATCAGGTACTGTAAGTGTATTAATATAAGCAGAGTACTA
The DNA here is from genome assembly GCA_032359765.1 of Saxidomus gigantea. NCBI lineage: Eukaryota > Metazoa > Mollusca > Bivalvia > Venerida > Veneridae > Saxidomus > Saxidomus gigantea. The sequence goes on from JAUMHA010001928.1 coordinate 7,323, forward strand.
ATTTTCGCGCTATTAGCGGGATTGGGTGTGCGCTAATTCATGTCCAGCCCTAATATTTGACTAAAATGGAAGGCTTCCCCAATGATAAAATAACATTCATCGTATTGAAAATACCATAATTACTATTCAACAGAGCATAGATAAATACATTTAATTGTTACTGTGACAATTATTACATTCGTTCACTAAAATTTTGCAGGAATTTTTTAATAGAAATATCAAACTTCTAGTCTTTCCGTATTTCATCGGAAATTAGTGGCTTAAAACCGCTGATTGCTTAATTTAGTGCTGCTGATGTTGCGCTAATTCAAGTATGCGCTAATAAGTCGAAACCACTCAATTCATGGTGTTTGCGCTAAAATTTAGCTGTGCTAAAATAAGTACACTTACAGTATGCACAATTTGCATTAACTGGAACAGAGTTGTAACCAATTTTGGTGAAGAGCATCTAAGTGAAAATCCTGTGAAGTTTGGTAGAACTGGCCCAGTGCTAAAGGAGATGACACTTAAAGGTTCTTCTATTTTTAGGCCTGGTGGCCATTTTTTGCAATGGAACACAACTGTTTCAGCAATTTTGGTGGAACTATCCTGTGAAGTGTTGGCTGAAATTGGCACAGTGGTTATGGAGATGTCGTTTAAAGGTTTTTCTATTTTTAGCTCTGGCAGCCATCATGTGTAGTTGAGTGTAACCATTTGAGCAATCTTGGTAGAGGACCATCCTATAAAGATTGGTTGAATTGGCTTAGTGGTTGAGGAGATGTTGTTTGAAGCGATTGTTATCGTGGCACGCTGCATAAGGACGGAAAACACGAGCTCAGGCAAGCTAATAAGCACATGGAGAAGAAACATCCCTTTCATTTATTTCAAAAACACCTAAAAAGCAACATTAATTTTGATACTGTTATTGTCAGACTATTTTGGTAATGTTATGTGTATCTTATTGCCGTATTGCATAATTCTTTATTGTATAGGCTGAGTACTGGATACTAAAACTGTACCCACGTACCAATCCATGCCATAGTTTACAGTGCTCTTTAATTTAGCTCTAAAATGATTTTCTTTCTTTCACTTTTTTAACAAATTACTGAACTTTTATCGTTGGTGGGCAAAACTTCTATTTCTGGTAATTCAGCCTACAACACAACCTACTCATCCCAACCTACACTTAAAGATGCCTACATGCTTTTAAGGGAAGGGCTTACTTCCCATCTTAATTTGGAGCTAAAAAGCTCTTCTGTCAAAAAAACAGTGATAATTACGAACCTAATAACTCACTTTAGACAGGAAATTACAGTTTCACTGTGAGATAATTGAATGAAACTACAAGCTGTATTGTAAGGTAGGAAAACACCAATGACAATTGTCAGAAATGACAGAAAGCCCTTTTCCTTTCTAAACGAGAAACTGCATCCGTCTGCTTAACAACATTTCAAAATCAACACTTAGCTAAATAATACACCCCATACGTATGCCATGATATGAACAGAAAGAGATGCTGCAGTAATACATGGTTGAGTGTTAAAAATACCTGTTTTCACACAAATAATTACATAATGTCTAGAATTTCCGAGAAAAGTATCAATTGAACTTTGACCTACTGACCTCAAAATCAATAGGGGTCATTTGCTGGTCATGACCAACCTCCATATCAAGTTTCAAGATGCTAGACTCACGTGTTCTAAAGTTATTGTCCGGAAACCATTCTACAATTCCAGGTCACTGTGACCTTGACCTACTGACCTCAAAATCAATAGGGGTCATTAATTGGTCATGACCAACCTCCACATCAAGGTTCAAGATGGTATTTTCGAGTTATCGTCTGGAAACCGTTTTACAATTCCAGTTCACTGTGACCTTGACCTTTGACCTGCTGACCTCAAAATCAATTGGGGTCATGTGCTGGTCATGACCAATCTCAACACCAAGTTCCAAGATGCTAGACATTTGCAAAGCAAAATAGCCCCCCTTCTTCAAAGGGGGGCATAACAAGGCAGTCTAAAAGCCAGCAATTGCCCCCACCACAAATAAAAACATTGAAGGAATTAATGTTACTGACTGACATCCGAAAAAAGTTGCTTGCAATAGCTTAAACTAGCGCTCTTGTGCTCGGGTGAGCCAATATACTCAATGAAATATCATGTCCAATTCCATCAATAGTATAAATATTCAATACAGTATATCTATTGCCTGATACACTATTCAGTATTGCAGCTGTCATGGTTCTACTTCAATTTCATGTTAAGCAGCCTTTTCCTTGTTTCACGTCTGTTATGTCAATCATTTGGCGGAAGAGTCGCTGCCTTACATTTCAATATTCCTAGTTTAGTCTGTCTCCTTTATATCAAGTTCTATCAGTTTTGAGCTGTCAATTGTGGAATTACTGTATGACCGTCTGCTTGTGAATTTTGTGCTGTGATGTCCGTCTGCTTGTGAACTTTGTGCTCAGTGATGTCCCTCTGCTTGTGATTTTTGTGCTCAGTGATTTCCGTATGCTTGTGAATTTTGTGCTCAGTGATTTCCGTCTGCTTGTGAGTTTTGCCCTCAGTGATGTCTGTCTGCTTGTGAGTTTTGTGCTCAGTGATGTCTGTCTGCTTGTGAGTTTTGTGCTCAGTGATGTCTGTCTGCTTGTGAGTTTTGTGCTCAGTGATGTCTGTCTGCTTATGAAATTTGTGCTAGGTGATGTCTGC
>JAUMHA010001950.1:0-10009 GCA_032359765.1 Saxidomus gigantea
GAATATGGAGCGATCTACAGTTGTAGAGTCTGGCTTCTCTCCAAATGTTGAATCTGGTTTTACTTCAAATATGGAAGTTCCTGAATCTGTTGTTACTTCCGATTTTGAACTTACAGTGACTGCAGAAACAGAGTTCAATCCAAATACTGAACTACAAGCAGTTGTAAAACAAGGTTTCACTCCAATAATGGAACAACTTGCAGCTATGGAATCTGGGCTCACTGCAAATCTTGAATCTGGTTTCACTTCAAATGTGGAACTACTTGCAGTTTTGGAATTCGCTTTCTCCCCCAATATGCAGGTATTTGCATCGGTGAAATCTGGTTTCACTTCAAACATACAAGTACTTGTAGTTGGGGAATTAGGTTTTACTCCAAATATGGAACCACTTGCAGTTGCAGAATTAGGTTCTCTTCCAAATATTGAACCATTTGCAGAAGTAGGTTTCACTCCAAAAATGGCACCACTTGCAGTTGTAGAATTAAGGTTTTCTCCAAATATTGAATCACTTGCAGTTGGGGAAGTAGGTTTTACTCCAAATATGGAACCAATTGCAGTTGTAGTATTAGGTTCTCCTCCAAATATTGAACTACTTTCGGAAGTGGGATTCGCTCCAAATATGGCCCCACTTGCAGTTGTAGAATTCGGTTTTCCTCCAAATATTGAATCACTTGCGATAGGGGAAGTAGGTTTCACTCCAAATATGGCACCACTTGCAGTTGTAGAATCAGGTTTTTCTCCGAATATTGAATCATTACGTTTTACTTCAAATATTGAACCAATTGCAGTTGTAGAATTAGGTTCTCCTCCAACTATTGAACCACTTGCGTTTTGGGAAGTAGGTTTAACTCCAGATATGGAACCACTTTCAGTTGTAGAATTAGGTGTTCCTCCAAATGTTGAATCTGGTTTTACTTCAAGTATGGAAGTTCCTGAATCTGTTGTTATTTCCGATTTGGAACTTACAGTGACTGCAGAAACAGAGTTCAGTCCAAGTACTGAACTACCAGCAGTTGTGAAACAAGGGTTCACTCCAATAATGTCACAACTTGCAGCTGTGGATTCTGGGTTCACTGCAAATCTTGAATCTGGTTTCACTTCAAATGTGGAACTACTCGCAGTTTTGGAATTCGCTTTCTCCCCCAATATGCAAATATTTGCATCGGTGGAATCTGGTTTCACTTCAAACATAGAAGTACTTGTAGTTGGGGAATTAGGTTTTACTCCCAATATGCGACAATTTGCATTTAAGGAATTCGGTTTTTTGTCAAATATTGAGCTATTTGTGCAATCTGGTGACATTCCCAAAATGCCACTATCTGCATTTGTGAATGCTGGTTTCACTCCTAGTATGCAACTCGTTGCAGTTGTGGAAGTAGATTGCGCTTTAAATATTGAACTACTTGCAGCAGTGGAATAAGATTTACTTGCCGTTGCGGAATTAGGGTTGACGCCAAACGTCAAACAACGTCCAGTGTTTGAACCTTGTACCGCTCCAAATAAAGAACTACTTGCAGTTGTGGTATAAGCTTTCCTACTAGTTATGGAGGTACTTGAGGAATGTGGTCTCTGTATAAGTCTGGAATTAGTTGAAGTTGCCGTAAATTGTTTCACTCCAAAAATAGAACTACCAGAAGTTGTGCAATACGGTTTCACTCCGAATATGGAACCACTTGCAGTTGTGGAATTAGGCTTTGTATCAGGTGCATGTTTGGTGAAAGCACTTGTTGTTGATACAACTGTGTCACAAGAGTCACATGTTGGTTTGTTTTCTGCTGTATGTACCCCCGACCTTAACGTCAGACCAGATTCTGTATTTGCCTCGCAGTTTAAATCTGATGGCGGCTGAGTATTGAAGTTAAATCCAAACCCACTACAACCGTAAGAAGTTGACTCTTGTGTAACATCTTCAGATTTAGCGTCTTGTTTTGGTGAGCCACAACAGGGGCATTTCAGTACTTCATAACCATTGTCCCCATAACAACCATCACAAGTCCAAGATCCTACTCTAGTAGTTGTGGAATCTTGTTTAACTCCAAACATGGAACCAGTTGCGTTTGTGGAATTAGGTTTTACTCCAAATATGGAACCACTTGCAGTTGTAGAATTAGGTTTCACATCAAATATGGAATCACTTGCAGTTGTAGAATTATGTAACACTCCAAACATGGAACCACTTGCAGTTGTAGAATTAGGTTTCATCCCAAACATAGAACCGGTTGCAGTTATTGAATTAGGTTTCACTCCAAATATGGAACCATCTGCAGTTGTGGAATTAGACTTTCCTCCAAATATGGAGCTGCTTGCGGTTATGGAATCTTGTTTCATTCCAAATATCAAACCACCAGCAGTTTTGGAAGCTGGTTTCACTCCAAATATGGAATTGCCACCAGTGGAAAACAGGGTTGTGGTTTTTGGCATTTGTGTAGTTGAGGCTGATACATATGAACCAAGAACAGTATCAGGTGCATGTTTGGTGAAAGCACTTGTTGTTGTTGTTGTTGTTGTTGTTACAATTGTATAACACGAGTCACTAAATGGTTTGCTTTCTGTTGTCTGTATCACCGTTCTTAACTTCAGACCAGGTTCTGTATTCTCATTGCAGTTTACATCATCGGATTTAGCGTCTTGTTTGGGTGAGCCACAACAACAACATTTCAGTACTTCACTGTCATTTTTAAGGTAACAACTACCACAAATCCAAGCTCCTGCTTTTGGCTCGAACATCGAGGCTAAAGAAAAAATAAGATGGAAGTCGGTTATTATTTGTAACATCTTGAATATAAACAAACTTAAAACATTTGACTTTTATTGAATTGATGTCCCATCACTCAAACTTATCTGGTCGGAATGGGTCCATCATCAAACTTTTGTGTATAAGTCTTATGTACCGAGGCGCTACACACTAAATCAAGGTTTGAATATGATTGCTAAAGCACGTGGCTTCCACAAGGTCACATATAGTAAATTGTGTTTAGTTAGGGGAATAAGATGCTAAACTATAGCTTCTTAAAAGGTTTCTTAAAAACAATATAAGTATATAAGCAAACAAAACTGTGATATGTACAGTTTTAATTGCCATCAATCCAAAAAATTAAAAAAGAAGTCCAAATCGAATACACAAACAACACTGTGCGTGCTCTTCTTTTAATAATGGTGTACTGTCTTACTTTTCGGACACTTCTGTAATCGATTTAGCTATTTACGTAGCCGTAAAAGGACTTTATGTAACACCTTTCTTCAATTCAACGGACTAGAGTGCTTGAAAGACGATTTGGCAGTAGGTCTATTAATACTTGTTTCAAAACTTCAAGAGAAAAAGATATTTAGCGGACTTTTCAAATTAAAGACAGTATTTGTAAAACAATTAACCTGTTGTGCAGAATCTGGGAATAAGTTTCTGCTTTTTGAAAGTGGTCGTTGCAACAGAGCTTAAGAATTGGTTTGGTGTCAAATAGTTTATGAGAAGAAGATAAACATGTATAAAGATGTTCTCTATGCTTATTGAAGTTTTTAAAGGTATTTGCCAGAATGTACAAAAACAAGGGAAATATTCATGTATTCATTCAGTTAGTTAATGAGAAGAAGACGTTTCAATAGGTTTTGTTATGTTCTATTTTCTAGTTTTAATTCGTTAAGCGAATTGAAAGAATTCCTCAAAGCTAGTTAGTCTGGTGGTGTTCCTTCTGTCTATTCAAACAAAAAGGGCCTTTTAGGACTTTTATTATTTCAGATATAGTGGCCAAAGTATTCAGAGGACCATAAAAGTTAAGGTACTTACAATTTCCCTTCTATTTATCAATAAATGTCATGTTTTGGAAATATAAATGCTTTGATACAATTGGAGTAATCGAAGAATTTCACGGTCGCAATGATGTACATACAGACGACAGGACCGAATGTTAACATACGGTTCACTCTACTGAATATGGTAGGACACTTATGCATTCTTTAACCGGTAGACATACTGACTAGATCTAGTAAATTATCACGTTTGACCAGAATGTTTGACTATCACCGAAATGACTGCATGATTTTGAATTTGGCAACTACAACTATAATGAGGATCGCTGTGAGAAAGCCGGCCTTAAAGACACTTATACCATAAACGTAGCTGAGATCTTGAGACAGATTGCATAATATTATACTGCCATTTGGTTAAGATCATTTTAGAAACGCTGCTTCTAAGTGAAAACATACACTTTGTAATAGACGTAGGGATGTAAAAAACTACTGACATGTAAGCGATTGCAGACGCAGTACTTTACTTAAGTTCAGTGTGAGGATTTCCTGACAGCTTACTTGTTGTTCTAAGTCCAGACTGTTTATTCTGTTGAAAGTCACAGCTACTTGACAGTGTTGCCGATACAGAAGGAGCACTAAAAGCATTACATCCAAACCGAGCTTTCATAGCTTGATTTCCTCTCCTTCCAACAGCATAGTCTTCTATTCTCAACTCCTAGAAAAAGAAATATATGTTCTGAATACTCAATTAAATTTTCCAGTGATTAATAAAATTCAAAATATTAATATATCAACCTAAATTGAATAATGCGTCATGAAATTTACTAATTATCTAATGCCAGAGCTCCCTCTACTGATAAAAGAACAACTTTAGTTCCACTTCTCAAGATTCTTTTATCATCAAACAAAATCTATTCATGCCAACAATAGATGGTAAGTTATATAGATATCATGTAGAGAAAGATGTAACTAACAAATGTTCTCTTAACCACTAATAGTGCATGCTTTAAACATACGTCTAAGCTTTTGTCCTTGTATATCTTCATTGCAGTCATACACTGATGTCTTGTCTTGATAATTTTCATTTCTCCAGAAACCATCACAGTGTCCTGCCCCTTTGGAGTCTTCAATTCGGCAACTGTGCCACCCTGTGGCTGTTCAAAAACTGCATTAAATTAATACATTTGTTTAATTAGCATGCAATGCGTAAAATAAATTAAATGAAGACTTTTCATTCAACTCTAGATAAATGTCATTTATGACACTTGATTTTATTCACCGAGTCCATATTTCCTGAAACATTTTGATATTACCTCTTTGGCACTCACTTTATAGCTCAATTGGCATCGGTGTTCCAGTTTTATTTCTTACCATATTTGGAGTAGTATCAACTAGAACTATAACTGAAGGTGATGAATACCCCCAAAATACCGCACTGACACAGTATATAAAAAATATGTAACATTTTATAACAGTGCTGCCCCGCTATTTTGAGTAATAAAAATGACCCGAAACATGGACCGTGCACAAAAAGGCATGGTTCTTATCCCTTTTGCGAAATGTCATTAAATTGTTACCAAGGGTTTTGTAGATTAAGAGCGCACAAGATTTTACTATATAGAGTCCCTGAAAACTTGACCTTTGACCTAGTGACCCGAAACATGAACCATGCACAACTAGGCATGGTAATTTCTGTGAAGTATCATTAAATTCTGACCAGGGGTTTTGGAGATTAAAGAGTCCATAAAACTGCGACTACAGACGGACGGACTGACAGACAGACATACATATACATACATGTACAAGCTGAATCCAGTATACCCCCCTAACACTTTGTGTGCGGGGTATAATAAAAAGATACGGTTTTTTCAACAAGACTTTAAATACCTATCAATCACGCATGAACGTGTATTTCGTTTTAGTGTGCTTATATGTCCTTCATTATTTAAATGAAAACTAAGTGGTCAGAATTTCACAGTAAAAGCTTTGATAAAGAGACCTTTAATTACAAGATATTTTAGCGGTCCTACCTGTTAATGTTCCTAAAGACTCGCTAGATAATAGACACTTCTCTAATGTTGAATTAACGTCCAATGCCATAGTTCTTATAGCTTTTTGTTTTGCTATTTCCGTATAAATTTGTGCCTTTGATAAGTGTGTCTCTGCATATTTAATGTCGACAAATATCTGAGCTTCATTGCTGGTTTCAGTAGTATTTAGTTTGTTAACTTTTAATTCAACTTCTTCCAGCAAACTATCGATCTTTCTGCTTGAAGCTTCAATGTCGTCTGATATTTGTTTTCGTTTTGTCCGCACTTCACTGAGGGTCTTCTCCTCTAATGTTGTAACTCTAGCAATAAATGTTTCCTTCACGTTCTTTAATTTACTGATTATACAATCGTGTTTCAAATCTAGTGCAAATAGGTTGAAATGCATTCTTGACTTCAAACTGTGCAATTCTAGTTTCATTTTTTTCCATGATGTTTCGATTTTCTGCTTGTGATGAATCTGCGTGAGTCCTTTGGATATATTTGGAATATACTCTACACCTTCACATGCCCTGAAAAAGTCAAACGGTAAAGCTAACCTAATGGGAGACCTATTGTGATCATCGTCAACAAGTTCCTTATAAGTGCTCCAGAGACCACACTTTTTGCCCTATCTTCAATAAAGTTAGTTTATGTGTTATCAGCATAAATTCCTAGATGAGTTTTGTAGTGAGTGAATCAATTCAAACACCTAAGAGGCCATATTTTCATCCGATATACATGACATGTAATTGAAACACGAGCAAACTGTCTGTATTCATAAAATCTAAATCAAGTTTGAGTCTATACATCTTCCGAAAACTATATCACTAGCATATAGCAAAGAACATTCTTGTAAGTATATCAGAGGCAACATTTTCAACAATAGACAGATATAAAAGGAGTATAATGATTGCCTTTATAAAATCTAAGGCACATTTGATAAAGGGTCCTTGTAGACAATTCAGAGACAACTCTTAATGTAAGTTTTTGGAGAAACGTAAGGGGTCATCCTGGGTCAAAAACTAGGTCAGCAGAATAAAAGCATATAATAATCATTGTAAGCACTTTAAAGGCATCATTTGCTAATTGGTCTAAACATGAAACTGTTTACATGTATCTTTATCAAATTTAGGTCAAGTTTTTAAGTCGATCATCTTCAGGACAAAAATGTGGTTGGTTACTATAAGTCAAAGGAAACCTTTGTAAAAACTCAAGAGGCATCATGTCATACCTGACCTAAATGAAACATCATCAAATGTTTGTCTTTAAACAATAAGGGATTAGTTTGAGTCATACTAGGTTAAAAACTAGATCATTAACCTTAACAATGAAAAAAACACACAATTAAAAACTGTCGCACAACACTTGTTCGCGGAGGAGTGACAAAAATACGAAAAACCAATAAGATTAAAATCATCTTTTTAAAAAACGCCATGTTACGAGGACCTGAGAACGCCCGATAGAAGGTCACGATTAGACGACCTTTCTGCCACCCAATCAGAACTTTGCTTTTAAGGTTTTGAAAGCGAAGTAGAAGTCCATATTTTCCAGAAAAGGCTATATGTATATGGGATCCCAAAGTATACCGCGCACTAATATTTTTAGAACGCCGATGTAAGGAAGTATTTTGACCCCCAAAGAATAATGGCCCCGGTCATTATCTTATAGAAATATGAGGGCAATGATGGCTCTACATCGCTAACCGGAGTACTAGTGCACTTACCTAAGGAAGTCACTTGTTACTAAAGGAAGTCAGTAGTTGCTTAGAAAGTCAATGGTTGCTAAGGAAGTCATTTGTTCAAAGGGGGAGTCACTAGATGCTAAGTAAGTCATTAGTTGTTAAGGAAGTAACTTGTTCTAGCGGGTAATCACTGGTTCCTAGAGGAAATCACTGGTTGCTAAGAAAGTCACTTGTCCTAAGGGGAAGTAACTGGTTGCTATGGAAAGTCACCCATTGCTAAAGAAGTCACTGATTACTCACTGGAAGCTAGATTTTTCATTTTACTCTATTTACAAACAAGGGACCCATGGGCGTGGTCAATTTTGACCCCAGGGTCAGTATTTGAACAAACTTGGTAGAGGACCACTAAACAATGCTTAAAATAAAATATCTTAGCTCTAGGCCTTGTGGTTTTGGAAAAGATTTTAAAATGTTTTTTTTTATAAATAAAAGACCCCCGGACAGGGCTAATATTCACCCCAGGGGCAGTATTTGAATACACTTAATAGAGGTCAACTAGACAATACTACATACTAAACATTTAAGCTTGCACCTTGTGGTTTTGCAGAAGATTTGTAATGTTTTCTCTATACCAAGTTACCTCCAGGCAAGGTCAAAAGCAAATAGCTGAAAAGAACAACTGGAAAGTGTATTGGTCTGTATCAGAAAAAAAAACATTTAATTTTTTTTTCACCACCCTGCTTGGACCTCATGTCATGGATGATATTTTATCTATTCAAATTACAGTCATATGGACATAAACCAGTACTACTTCATTCAAACAACAAAACTTCTTAAGTTTCTATCTACAATAATTATTTAAGAAAAGCACAACATCGCTTTAGGGACCTCATTTCTTCAAATATCCAGTTTTTAAATTTTCCTTTGTTAGAGAATACAAAGTTGATGATTTGTGCAAACAAAATAATATTCTGACATGCTTTTTCAGAAAAAAAGAAGGATTTTAAAAATGTTACCACCCCAGTGGGGCCTCATCTCTGGCTCACAGTGATACAGAACTTCATTCTTATCAGTTGATTAAATCAGTACTACATGTATCAGCTTCAGAAAGGTTAGTTTCTTAATCACGGAGCACAATATATTGGTCTAGAAAAAAGTACAGAAGTAACTGAAAACCCCACCCTTGTCACGTATACGACAGTAGTATTGCCTAGTGGAACTCTTTTCGAATTATAACTTCCGGGTCAAAAATGACCCCGCTCGGGGAGTCACTTGATTTTACATAAAGTCTTTTTTAGTCTTATTTAGGAAAAACTTTAAAAGTCTTCTTCTTTGAAACCACAAGGCCTAGAGCATTGATATTAGTGAGCGCTCAAAGAGGGAGTCCATTTACTACAGAAACTTGACCTTCTTGGATTTTGTCTGAATTGCACCTGCGTCAATACATTTCAGCGAATAATGTATATTATAAGCGATCATGTACATCTTTAAGAATCGATCGATATATTTAAGTACAATCTACAATTTAATTGAAGTTAAAGTTTCACATTAAAATGCCTTGATAAACATTTGCGTTTATAATCACAGTGTGGTTATCGATTGATGTGTACGCTTAGTATAAAATTGACAGGAAAATGAAATCAAGTTGCGGTGTTGTAGTGGTGAGCAGAGTAGACCGGTAGTCAAAATATCAGGGTCGATCCCCGGATACGCCAGGCCGAATTTCCGTGTTTTACAGTTTTAACTTTAAATAATAATTTGTGGTTGGTTCGAACCCACCGGGGACCTCGACCATAATGGCTCTTAAATGTGATAAAGTTGACAGTTTCTTACGGGGGATAGGGGTCCTTGTACTTGTTAGAAACCCAGGAGCGAAGGTAAGGCAAACTGCCTGACAGATTTTTGAAAAGCGGGCATTAAACTCCTAACACATAATACATTATGCTCATACTATGGTGAAGAAGACTTCCATATTTGCTTGCTCCCGTCCAGCATCAGTACTTGTGGTAGAAGTTGTATAGTCGTAATGGTAATAGCCGTAGTAGTGAACAAAATATGTATGTTTCCAAAGTTGGTCACTTTTCTACAACGCAACGGGAGTCATTATTTGATAAGAGAGTCGTTCTTTTACAGAAAATGGGCCATTGTTTCTATAAAATATCAACGCGGGGTTATAGGATTCAAAATACTTCCTTACATCGGCATGGCTGCGCTGTGTGATAGATTAGAAACATCACCAAAACCGTATCTAAACAATCTCAAGTATGAACTAGGTAGATCTCACGCCGAGGAAACGTCTTTTGAAACACTTGTGACTGGCTGATATATAAATATCCTTTTTTGAAAATCCGGTTAGTACAAGTATTCAAGATCTTCCCCTCAGGAAGACCGTGTAGTCAGCTTAAGGTAACTTGCCCCGGAACAAAATGGCCACCAGTGAAAACATGATGATATCACTAAAATGTAGTGATCACTGATTTATAGTTCTCTTTACATGAATTATTAGTGTCGGTATACTACAATATTATGACATTCCGACCAAAAGAAACACAGT
>JAUMHA010001961.1:0-10008 GCA_032359765.1 Saxidomus gigantea
TAGTAGATTTTACTTCAGTCTTGTCATATAAAGTAATGATTCGTCCCAAAAATATGTTTAACTTGGAAAACGAACACGGCGCAGTTTGCGCCGTACACCTGTTAGATTTCTCACAAGGATCGTCTTTGACGCTATAATGAGAAATAGGAATAATAGCGTCAAAGACCTTGGGCTATCTAAGCCCCGCCTCCACATAAAGTTTAAATTATAAAAAAAGCAGTATAGTGTTTTCCTATATGCCATGATACAAACATGGGTTAAGTTTGTTTTCCCGATGCACATGTTATTGTACGGATTTAGTTACAATTGGGGATACAATGTGTAAGCCGCTGTTTAGCTCAATCGTATGGTGGCATACTTCTGCCACCACATAACCTCTTAATTATCCATAATATCATAATGTTGGTGTCTGTTGTCAGTAGTGGGCAGTAACATACATATTTTTGTGTTGATGTTAGTATCTGTCAATATAAAAATTAACGCGTGAATCAGATATTTATCATGCTAATTAAGTGACTAACTACATGTAGTTATATAACGTGATAATTAAGTGGTTATGTGGTGGCAGAAGTATGCAATCATACAATCGGGAGAGCATTCGATCTAACAACCCTGTAACGAAGAGCCCTGGGTTCCAGTCCCGACCAGGGTGCACACGTTATCTCACCCTGCGACATTCGGTCCCTTCTGTCTGCATAAAAATAAACACATGGCACGTTTTTTTATATTAAATCTAACTACCAATCGCTTTCATATACATGTACTCAAAATTGTGCCGACGATCTTTTTTAAAGATAGTTCTTGTTTGATCAAGCTTCACACTGGATCATCAACTTGATCTATACAAATTTTTCGCTCCAGTGCACAGAGGTGGTTCGAGAGCTTAGAGCAATTGAGTCAAACATGTTTTTTTTGTTTTTGTTTTTTTTAAATTCTACTGAGATGCTGCATTACAGCATTACGCGGCTCTGTATCAGATGTTTTAACGCCGAAAGCAAAAACTCACTCATTGTTTGTTCGATATTAGTTTTCTTAACAACTCACAACAGAAAACTCTGCTATTTTTGCTTTGGCTTACTTTTTCGCATGCGCGCCTATAACGTCAGTAGAATAGCTGTCACCGCTCAAATGGCTCGTTTCAACTTGTCACTTGGTCTCAGAACAAATACTTTCTCAACTAAAAAAACATGTATTTTTATGTATTTTAATGAACTAGTACTTTCTTGTGCAGTATAATTCGCCAAAGCAAAATGGGGTTTATATCAAATATCACTATCTTTTATTTCGCGAGGGTTTTATTTTCGCTAACATTCGCGAAAGAGGCACTTCGCGAATTCGCCAAACTCGCTCAAATAGCCAACACACAATGATGCTATAAAATAGTGCTCGCTCGAGAATTCAAAATGCTCCTTCTATTAAGTATTTAAAATATCTATCACTTAACGAAAATGACAAGCAGCCCGAAATTGTTTATGTATCCGAAATGATATTTGCGAAGGATTTCGGTTAACAAACATAGTTGTATATAGTTTTGCTGATATCCACACATTATTGTATTTTCATTTGTTGCGATATAGCCAGGGTCGATGTTTTACAAGAAAGTTAGAACTTGCTAGTGTAGACAGATTATCACCAGGCCTGCTATTTAGTTATTTCCTCCCAGGATTCCTTGAAAAAAATCATACATTTTATTGTGACGATAGATAATGCGAACAATCAACCATATAATGGAAGACGGAAATTAGCAGGACTCACTGAAAAGTTTTTTTATGAACATTTTATTGGCCATACGAAGTCTTTTTTACAAGAACTACCGCAGTTAATTGTCGTGCTCCATTTCAATAATACAGGGAATTCTGTCTTCAGCAATGAAATACTCCATATTACGTAATAAAGTCTTATTAATATGTTGGTTGCCTACCTTTTCTCCCTTTTTCTTATGTGTAGTTTAGTTTAGATGTGACATCACCTATTTCACTTTTGTATTGGTGGCATTTTAAAAGTGTTTTAGCTCATATACAGATCGATGTGTACGACAATATTGACCCTGGCCCCTTATCAAAGTTTTAAACAAACGGTTCCCATCAAAGGCACAAAGGACCCCAATAGTATATATGACCTCTACTGCTGTGGTGTAGCCTTTACCTTACATTCTGCTTATACCGGGGTACTACCGTAACCTGGATTCTTTGGCAATCTCCTTCATCAGTCATTTTTGTTTTCACAACTTGATCTTGATCTTTAGATCTGTAGATCTGAGGACCTCGTTATTAAATTGTCAAGTGTCACGAAAGTTCAGTCATCATGAATACCTGCATGTTACTTTGTGATCATGTAATTCATACAAGTTTGTCCTTATCGTTTGATTAGATCAGGCCTACTGCTAAGTGGGATCTTGGTTAAACGTCACTAATTTACAACGGTACCTGTCCCGTACGGCGTTTTTATGTCCTAAATATAGATGACGGAGAAATCCCGTAAAAAGAAAGGATTATGCGATACCCAGGAATTTCATTCGGAGGCACGTGGTGTAATATTTGGCACCAATGAACCTTATGTAATGGACATAGAGTCACCATACTTCACACAAATGTTCTTGTGCACCTGGTTTTTAGTTTACCAAATGGAGAGTGCATGCTTTATAACGACTGGGCCCAGCTGCATGTTTTTGTATTGTAATGATATACGGTATAGTACCGTAAATGTAACGGGTTCTTCACATTGCCATTTACGGTTGACCGTAAAATATTACGGTGAAAGAACTGGAAACCAACTGCCAGTTCTCCTACCGTAAATTCAACGGTAATTTTTTTACAGTGTATCCTCATAAAAAATAACAACAATTCCTTCTATCTTTAAATATATTTTAGCTAAAATGTGTGATTTAAAAGTCTTATGTTAAAAAAGAAATACCGTATAGTCAGTTCATCCAGCAACGCTCAAAACTGGACACATGCAATCCTTCATAAAAAAAAGCTACATGTATTTTCTTTCTCTCGGCGCTCTGGAAAATGGTTAGTACGTAAGTACGCTAGAAGCCAGACACATTTTAATGTCGTCTGCTTGCATATTACACAGGAACATATATATTGACATGAACTAAAATATCATCTTCCTTTTTTTGCATATCGCATCATTTCTGTATATTCTACGGTGCAATGTATCACTTATTGTTTGTGGACGCTGACAAATCCCATAAAATATTAACCGTATGCGTTGCCGCTTCCATGATACTCCAGGGGTACAGCGAGGAATTATTTCTCTACGATTCTGATATAAATATATCGTAATTACTTTACGTTGACACACGGTCGTTTTAACTATCATCTACAAAAGACAAATCAATATCTGGAATCGTTGCTAGGTTTATTGTTTATAGCTGCAACGGAGAACGAGTAGTCACTGGTGGCAATTATTTGTCTCTAATACAACCCATTAAATATTATTGCGACAAAGTATTCTTGCTGTTTTCTTGTCACCGGTTCTCTGTATGTAATGAAGTTCTGGTACTAGTTCTAGGCCTTACACAATGGGATGGGTTCGTCGTCTGCCGCAGAAAAGTGTCGTCTGTTGCAGTATATAGAATCACGTCTTAATTTTATTCTAGCCGAGAAAAAACAGCACTGTCCACTACAAGAATGCTTTTCTGCCGTCTCTTGTCAAAGTTCTCCGAATAAAATGTTGTTTTGGCCCCAGTTCTAAGAACACACAAATGAGATGGAATCGTCTGCTGCATAATGGTTTAATCTGCTGCAGTATTTATAATCGAGTATTTTATTCTAGAAAACAGATAGCTAAATAATGATAAATAGCAATGTAAAAGTGCTATCCTTACTACACGATCACTTACATTTTTGGCGTATCTTTGTGTTAAACAGATTGCTGATATCTCGATAAATATGTAAATATTTGTAGTATATAGATAGTAAACCGACTCGCCATATACAAGAGCGTTTTTTGTCCCCAGAATCTGCCGTTGATCTGGTCCCAGGGTTAAACCTACATACTGGGATGGTTTTGTCTGATCTGCTTCTGCGGTTTGATTAATCGAGTCGAATCGGTTGTGGAGGTGTTCTGACATGTTCTTATTTTGCATTCCTTACTTTGCGTCGCTGTACGGTACATGTTTTAATTCTGACGTTTGCCTTGAAAAAATACTTTACTGGTACAGAGGGGAACAGTGTCTCCGAGGAGAGCGCTTTTGTGCAGTGTTTTTGAAAACCTCAGAAGCTTGTTGACATTTACATTCAGGTATGAGAAGCCTAAATTGGCGAAAACCGGAAGCAGGTTATTTTGTGTAGGGAACTTGCGGACCTACACTAAGTGGATCCATACAAGAAAACATATTTTGAATTAATCGCTGGATGACAGATCACAAATGAAATATGAAGAGAAAAATCTGGATATAAATTACATTCAAAATATTTGGTATTTCAAAATACTGACATATTTGGTCGGTGACCACTAAAACTGCCACAAAAATGGGGGTGGTGTCATTCAACTCCAAATTACTGGCATAAAGTATTGGATCACATGTATATATTTTGTTATTTTTATGTGGGACTTGGATGATTCTATAAAATGAAGTTCATTTCAGCAGTCGGTGAGATTTTAGGTAGTCGCACCGGAAGAAAATATGGAAATGTATTTAGGCGTCTCATACCTTCAGCAGAATATCATAAAGGTATCTAAGAATTCGCTCCCCTATTTGATGAACAATATTATCTTATTTTATTCTCAGCATAAATGTCTTATTCTCAGATATCACCTAATCTCAAGACTGCTATATTTGTCTGTGTAAATGGTTTAAAGAAGATAATAATGTTTTGTCATTAATTACCGAGCAGGAAATGAATTCATATTGCACCACATATCTAAATTATGCGACATTTTAATGAAATGTAAATTGAATAACAGAAAAGGGCCTGTTATCGCGGGACCATTATGCCAGTCTTACAGCGAGAGTCATCTGTCATCTGCTCCCAAGGGATGCAGACGATGCACAGAAAAGCAAACCAAACCCACAAAGATAGGCACTAAACTCATTGCACAAACCGCTTCAATGATACTATTACGAATTGTCATTTCCATAGACGTTTATGTGAGTGCGTCATTTCGAAAGACCTTGATATCTAAAGTCTGTATTATTTCTTCAATTATTTGAAGAATTCCTATGTTAGCAAAAGGGCAAATTGGAAATGGTTTAAAGGTACGGCAATTAGGCTTTAGCACCGGAAATTTCGAGACAATGCCGAGGCTTGTTAAAGATGGACGATTGAATACTACTTGCAGCTTGTGTGAGTAATCAACACAGTATAAGGAAAGCTCAATTTCCGAAAAGGGGCTAGTCGTTAAACAGACAAAGCGCTGGGGAATATTGACCATGTACCCTCTCTTTCCGTTACTTTACAATTTTTAGAAGAGTATAAATGTTTCGGCCATTTGAAATCCTTCTGGCCTTTTTTTAGGATGAATGCCATTTAACAGGAAATCGGTACTGCAATGTTTGATTGGTTGACTGAAAAACTGAAAGGATTACACAGGAAAGGTATCCGCAAGTCTGTATTTATGACTTTATGAACTAGCCAGTTGCCATTTCTCTTTATTTGAAGTTTTTCAATTGATTAAAAACATTACCATATCACCCTTATAATGCTCTTATAATGCTTTAGCTTATAAGCTTAACCTTACATGTAACTTAGCTTAAAATAGTTCCAAATATTGAAAATTCCTTAGTGTCAATATAGTACAACTAGTTTCGCGTTTGACGTCAAACCAGTTTCGTTTTATCGTGTTAATGCATGAGCTTTACGTGATCCTTGTAGACTTAATTCCAAGTTGACAATAATGTAAGCATATTTAATTATTAACACGTCAATCTTAACTGTCTCGCTATTAACCTCTCGCTGCTAACATCAGTGTAAAGTACATAATTAAAAAAATTAAACAAATAATAAAACCTAGATAATTGTACTGTGGTCTTTTCATTTGATCCATTTTTTGGCCTATTATATCATTAACACAGGCAGCGAATCTTTTTTAAAGATGATTCTTGTTTATTGTGGCATCGCTTTGGAATGGTTATTTAAGAAATGATAGCTATGTGTAACGATTTCTAAGACATTTTGTAGATCTACTTTCAAAGTTTATAAATAAATTATTAATGCTCCTGGTCCCTTATAAAATCTTTAACAAAATGTGTTTCCATTTCTGTTCTGTACCGTATCTAGGTCATTCTGCGAGACAACGCTTTTAACCCCAGAAATACGACTATTTACATGCCGCTGTAATTCTAAAGAAAATAATCCTGTTGCTACGTAACTAAGAATTGTCTTTTCCGTTATTGCCAGCAAGTAAAACCAGAGGACAGCTAATCTGACATATGAGACTGACAGCTGAAGAAATTTATAGCTTTGAATACCGTGAATACTGTGAATATGTCTTAGCTTGAATTGAATGGATCATTTGACCCTTTTAAGAGACAAATAATGAGAACTGTAAAGGACATGCAATTTTTATCTGAGTAAAATTGTACGCCAATTTCTTTATAGGCGTGGTGCAAAGACGAGAAAAAGTAAAACAAACCCATTTTTGCCCCCTCTCCCTGCCCCCCCCCCCCCCCACACACACAGACACACAGCTACACATACACCCGAACACACAACTGGATAATGCTGGATAATTTTTTGACCTTCTGTCGGTGCCAGTACAGGAAATCCAAAAGGCTGCCAAATTATTAAAGCGTTCTGCTAGATCAGTAGCAAAGGCAGAAGAACCCCTCACGTAAAAGTATTATAATCTTGATAATTTGATTTTTTTCTTCGTGCATTTCACATATATACATACTACATATATGTTTAAAATGAATCAGTTGTGCATCAATAGGTGACTGACATTAATACCCATCCTCTTAAAGTAACCATTTTTATAAAACCGCTCAGCTTTTGAGGTTCAATTTACAATTGTATTGTCAGGTATAATGTACCATACGATAATACTAGACAATATAACTGGTTTCTGAAATGTTTCATAGCTTAACATGTTTACCCATCACAACAACGTGATAAAGATGAACATCTAGTAACATTGCTAATAGCAGTATGATAATGGTTGTGATCAAACCACATGTCAAGAAAAATTCATATTTCACTCGATAATAAGTGGTTTTAATCATCTATTTCAGACAGCTTATGATCTCTTGAAAGCTCTTGCTTTGAGATGGTTCCCTATCAATTTGATCTGATGTTATTGCCCAAAGCATGCTATTATGGCCGATATAATGAATGTCTTTCTCATTCGTTGTAGAAATTGTCAAGTTCTTATCACTATAGTATGAGATAATGTACAGTGTTTATGCTGTATTGTGTAACTGTGTTCATCACACTCTGCTACATTGTATTTTTAAATGCGGATTATCTAAAAACATTGTTAAATGTTGATATCCTCTTTTTGTACATTGTATTCGTTTTGACTGCTCATGTATTTCCTGCACATAACTAATTCGACACTCTTTCCATCTATCTACATTTTGTTTGAGTATTATTATTATGCTTTATTTCATCTTTCGTGGTGTCAGATTTGTGACTTTGATACCAAAGAGTTAATGCCGAAAATAGGTTTAAAAGATGGACAGAATTGTTGATATTTGTCTTGAGTAAAGACATTTAACAGTGTCCGTGCAATAAGATTTCACTTCTTGGCGGAGTATACATGTAGGTTGTTTTCGGCATCTATTAGACGACGTATAAAGTAGGTTTCTTCTAGTTTTACACTTCACGTCTAGACGACATAAAAGTTTGGATTCCTTTAGTTATTGCAAGTTATTTCAAGGCAAGGCGGTGTTACTGTACACATGTAGGCTTCTTTTAGCTTGATGCAGTAATTTCTAGGCGACGCAAACGCATACATTTAGGTTTCTTTCGATATTAAAATTACTCCTAGGTAACACAAACGTATTAATATTGATTTTTTCTTGATGTTCTTTCACTTATTCAACTATCGTTGTTTTATGCGATAAAACTTGCAGCATATGTTATTTTGCACGGGTCGCACGTCCAGATTCGTTAATCTATGATTCTAGTATAGATTCTGATTCATTCAAAGTAAACGTTGTCCGGTTTCGTACGGAATCATTTTACATGCATAAGTGTGGATTCCTTGTCGTCAGTGCGAAGTCATATCTGCGAATTTGTTCCTTCAGTGTGTCATATTTAGTTCTAGGCAAAACCACAACGACGTGTTGCCCTTTAGTTCTTGCCTATTTATGTACATTATGTAATATTTGCGTGACAAAACTTTCTCAATTTGATTGGAGACATTTTTAATTGCGATTTTAAAAGTCATCGTCTAATCAGAATTTAAATTGCCAGCCCTTTGGATCGCAGATCTGTAGCACATCCCAACATAAAGATATAGATCTGCCCAAATTAGAAGTAAGCAGGTCCCATTGAAAAATGTAAATATTAGTGGGTTAAAGGTAGAGTAACAGGATACATGATGGGATCTCTCAGGCGTTGACTTATCCGGTAGAAATTGTTCCGTTTAAGCAGTGTAACATATGGGTATAGACATTTCTGGGCGACATCAGGTGTTAGAGTGAACATATTTTCTATTTCTAGGTGAAAGCAATTCAATACCGGGATATTCTCTAGGTCAGACGACTATAGAATCTATTTTTGTATGAAAGCGATAAATATCTGGAACCTACCTTACCTGAATTGAATCTTCTGGAATATTGTCGTTTTAGAAAACTTCCAGTACTAAAAGTATATATGAGTTATTTAGGGTAATCTAGAAGCGTACATATATATAAAAAAGAACATTAATATACCTAGTAAGTTAAAACAAGGCTGTCTTAATAATGTCGTTGATAAATGATAATGAATAAAAGAATGTATAAAAGACACGCCGACACATTCACCTATAAACAAAAACAGATATACAGCAGTATACAGTCAGATCTGTGTCAAAGGCTGCTTCTGGCAAAAAAAGACACGCAGCTAATAACGTGCACCAAAAATAGAAAACGATGTTTCTACCGTAAAGGGAAAACGTACTGTCTACATTCTTTCTATACAATCTTAAGTGTATAGATTATTTATAAAGAGTAGCATGCATATCCCACTTTATATAGTTCACACGTTAATAAACAGTCTACGAATCTGAAGTTTTGTTTTATTTCATCAAGAAAGGGTTTTTCAATAAGTTTTACAGTGAATTCAGTGACAAAGGACTAGACTAATATTATTCCTGGAAAAATTGTAAAAAAAATCAAGTATATTATCAGGGGCAAGATTAGGTACAGCTTTATGAACAGGTACAGCTTTGCGACAGAAACATATGTCTTCAAATGTCAACAAGTATTTGTGTACAGCCCTTTCAGTAGTATTACTATTGCTTGTATCTTGAATATAAAAATACACATATCTTTCCTACCCCACCGCCACCACCCCATGGTCCATTGTACAACAAGACTTCATAAATAATTAAATAATTATATGCAAATTTAAAGTTTTTTTTAGAAAGGCAATTTTTGAATTTATTTTTGGTGTACACTTTTGAAAGCTGTGGATTCCAAGACGAAGTATTTTGTACATAAATACCAAACACTGTATAAACAGTAACTTTTGTATGTG
The DNA here is from genome assembly GCA_032359765.1 of Saxidomus gigantea. Taxonomy (NCBI): domain Eukaryota; kingdom Metazoa; phylum Mollusca; class Bivalvia; order Venerida; family Veneridae; genus Saxidomus; species Saxidomus gigantea. Next base: position 9,636 of record JAUMHA010001961.1, read on the forward strand.
TGTGTATCACTTAGTGTCAAACTTAAATGATGGTACCGTCACAAGGTATTTGCAAAGATTCGATTCGATGTCACTGCTATATATCAAAGCGCTGTGAGCGCTGAAGGCCTGGGTGCTATAGGTTAACTCACCGAAAAACAACTTTTGACCTACGTGTTTTGCGCTGAACCTTACTTAAAGCGTGGGCAGAAATGTGCAGAGGACGAAATTCAATATATGACACAGAATGAATGATTCACAAATATATGGGTGGCAAGGGAAGTTTGTTTGATTATAAAACGTACGTTAAATGAAACATAATCACATAGTCAACATTATAAATTGTTTAAACCAATAAAAATAATTCGATCTGCGCTTTGTACAACTTCAAGCG